>JAODLM010000571.1:0-200000 GCA_036937905.1 Salvia rosmarinus
GTACTCTTGACCACGGTATTCATTAGCTCGGACAAGTAGTTTTAAACTTGTTGGTTTTGTTGATTCATTGGGCATCGATGTTGATGATTGTCGTTCTCGGGGCATGTGCATTTTCTTTGGTGGCAATATCATCTCTGGGCTTAAGAAACAATATGTGGTTTGCGTTCGATCTGAGGTTGAGTATCGGTCTTGACAATGCATTCTTGAAGTCACTAGCTCGCTTAGCTCTTCGTGAGCTTCTTATTAGATTTACGGGTACTCAGGCTATACGGGTAGATAATTCTAGTGCTATATCCTTAGCATCAAATCCTATCCTTTATGCTCATTACTAAACATATCAATTTGGATATTCATTTTGTCGTGATAAGATTCTGCACATACTCTTCAAGTTGCCATGTTCCATCGTTGGATCAAGTTCTTGACATATTTACAAAGCCGTTAAGCATACAATTCTTCCTCGCCTCCGGAACAAGCGGGTTCTTACTCTTGGCTCACGGCCGATTGAGGGGCATAAACCCTACTGCCGAAAGTCAATTCTCGAACTCGACTCTGCCGAGACTCGAGAGCACGAACTCGACTCTGCGAAGTCAAGTGCACGAACTCAAGTCTGCAAACTCATTCACATTGCGAAGCCAAACGTGAGTCGGCCATATTAAACTTCTGGAAGTGGTTCACAATGCAGTCAATGCTCAAGCGTGGCATAGTCACCTCGGTGTCGCGAGCACAGTGGGGATCTAGATGCTATTGTTGTCGATGTTTGATTGGAACACTGGCATTGTGCTTTGATGGGATATAGCCCAACCTAATGGGCCCACTACTTGAGCCCAGGAGTGGGCTAACATTGATAAGAGCCCGCAGTCGAGGCCAAGTCGAGCCCTAATCATTGCCGAAGCCTGGCGAGAACCGCGCCTCGGCCAATGGAGGCGCCCCGAACTAGGTCGGGCGCCACCCTCCACGTGGGCGCGTGAAACGAGCGGTCCGGCTCGGCGATAGAGGCATGCGGAGGAAGAGTCGCACCCGACCAATGGAGGTCGGGCGCGCCGGGGCGGTCGGCTGTAAATAGAAGGAAGCGATGTTAGAAGGGTTAGCAATTTCTGAATCTAAAGGCTTGCCAATACTCTGCATGCGGAGCTCTAGTAAAAGTATTGAGGAATCATTCCTCGTGGGCGTAGATCTCATGGATCGAACCACGTAAAAAGCACAGGTGTTCTTAATTGCATTATATAAATCTCGCACCTCACATAGCTAGATTCATCATTGGCGCCGTCGTGCAGGAACATTCGAACACAAAAGCTTCGTTTTTACATTTTAATGGCGAGAACACGCCAACCGCGTCGGCCAGGCAACAACCGTCTTGAGGGCGACCGGTGGTCGCTCGGCATCACGGAAAGGAGATCGCGACGCGCGCGGCGGTCACTCTCACGGGGCCACACGGAAAATGTCTCCATACACGGGACCGCGCCACAGCGTGGGGAGATGTGACCTCAGGGCGAGCAAGCAACTCATTCATCCACGAGGTCCTCGGCGGTGTGAGTTCCTCCGCCGATCTTGGCGATTCAAGCTTCACTCAACGAGGAGGACCAAAGGCGGGTCACTCTAGGGCCGGTTCCGACCTCCGGGCGCTCCGTCGGCGCGGCGGCGCTCACCTCGGCGTGATGGCGAGCAGCGCTCCACGCCGACGCCGCGGGCCGCTCACGGCGGCGAGCCGCCGACCTCACTTCGTGGAGCCGCTCACGCGGGCGAGCCGCCACCAGCGATCGCCCAGCCCGTTCGCGGTCGCTCTCCCGTCATGCCGGAGTCGAGCGAGCGAGGGAAGAAAGGCGGTCGAACTCCCCCTCGGAGGGGCGATGGCGTCGCTATCGATCCCCGCCAGAAAGAGATGGCAGCGATCTCGGGGTTCGGCCGGTGCAGGAGAATCGTCTCACTTTCGAGGAGATCTGAACACGCCCGCCAGTGATGCAGGGCACCCAATATAGCGGCCTCGATGGCCTCGGAACCCTCGACTTCCTTTTGCCCTACACCACCAACATGGCGAATCGAGGAATGGAAGATTTTCACATGTGCAAAATCTTCCCAGTCTTGATCTCAGCGCGGCGTTGGTTCGCTCCAGCCCGAGCTTGACAGCTGTTTCGGGACCTCATGGATCGGTTCAAGTGGCGCTTGAAGATGCGCCCGGACTTCGCCGACCTACTCACAATCCGCCCGAGGCGGGCGAGGGCGATGTCAAACTTGTCGAGGTTCGTCAAGAGTCGCTCAAAATTGGCGTGACAGCGATCTACATCGTCAGCGTTCAGCGGGATCCGACGGTGGGCAAACAAATCACCGGGGAGAAACCAAAGGCGGTAAGCTTTGGAACTGGTGGACAACTTCGTCGAGGAGCAGAGTCGGATCGGAAGAAGCGGAAATGCAGAACGGCGGTCAGGAAAAAAAGCGGATGGGGTCGGCGTGATCGCGAGGCGCCCCGGCGAAATCGAGAGACCCTTTGGAATCTGGGCTGGGACCTTGGCCCAACTCTGGCGCGAGCCTCCACTCAAATCAGAGGCGGAAATATTCGAGCTCCACGCCGGGCTCTTGACCAGCCCCACTATGAAGGGGATCGAAGAGTCCTGAGGCAGTGTGTGACTATCACCAAGGGTATGGTCACGATACGAGATTCGGAAACACAGGCTCACGGATCGGCAGGCTCGTTAAGGAGGGGCCTCGAGAAATACCGGGCGCTCAGAAGAGCGAAAGCACGGAAGGCGGAGGTGGCAACAGCGGCGGGCCGACCCGGTGGCGACCAACACGAAGGCGGCGGGGCGAAGGTCCCAGCAGCTACGGGCGGTCTATGTTGTTACGGGCGCCCTCGGGACGAGGTCTTCAAACGACGCCGGGCCGGCCGGAAGAGCGAAGAACAAGCGACTCGGGATGGTGAGAACATACGTTCTCGAGGAGGACCCGTGCCCAATCGCATGCCGCACGGGGCGCCATCACGATCGAGTGCGGTGGGCAACAAAGCGTCCACGGGTCTATATAAACGCCAGACCTCCGTCGGCATCATCTTCTTGTCGGACAAGCTTGGTCGGAGGCATTGGGCTCCGCGCCCTCCAGTTCGAGACTTCGCTCAAGGCGGTCCGGCCAGGGGTCATTCCCCCGGTCACGGTGAGGCGGAGCTCCCAGTCGGTCGCCAGGCCGTCGAGTTCATTACGGTCCGACTCACTCTCGTACAACATCGTCCTCGGGAGAGATTGGTATGCGCCACCAGGCGTCTGTGGGTCTACCTTTCCACCGTCGAATTCCGCCGGTGGGAGTGCTCGGCGTCGGGGAGACCAAGCGGCGGAAAGAATGCCTCGACTCTCAACTCGAGATCGGGCCTCGCCCGAGGCATAGCAATTACGAGCCTCGGAGGCCGACACCGGGATGACGGCCAGGGCTCCAGCTATCTGACGGCGATCGCTTGAAGGTCTCAGTCGGCGGCCGGGGCCCGGACGTCCGGCGGCCGTCATCGACTCCGAGAATATGGGGCGTGTTTGCTTGGTCCCGCTCGATATGACCAGTGTCACCGAGCTCATAACTCGCGCCCAGCTCGACCGGCTACCAAGCGGTCCGTGAAGAAAAGGATATTGGCGGGCGCGGCCGGTCATAAGGGGCGAGTGACTCGACTACGAAGGCGAATCTTGTTGAGGTCGAATACCCGACTGGATGGCTAATCGATCGTGGTCAAGCTTGAGGGGTGGCACATGTCGTCGATTATACGACCTCAACAACGCGCCCGGTGCTGCCCACGATATTGACAAGAAGGTGGAGGCATTGGTGGGCCACGGATGTTGAACACGGATCTATCTGAGGTACCACCGTCACGATGAGCGGAGGCGCGCCAAGACGCGTTCATCACCGACTTGGCATCTTTGCGTGGGAAGATGCCCTTGACCTCAAAAGCGCGGGGCTACTTACGGAGGATGGTGGATGCAACATTCAAGACCACATCGGGAGATCGTCGGGGTCGTCGGCGACATAGTAGTCGAAAGTCGGGAAAGCGGAGGCTGGCAAGCGACCTCGGCACCATCCTCCGGCTCTCGGTGTGACCTCAAACTCAACCCCAGTGTACATTTATGGTGAAGACCAAGCAAGTTCTTGGGATCTTTGGGTTTCTCGGGAGGGCTGAAGGCCGATCCAGAGGTGAGCGGTGCTCGACATGCGGTGCAGGACCATCCGTGAGATCCACAAACTCACGGGTGCCTGGCCGCCCTCAGTATTCCTCTCTCGAGCTCGAAAGCAGCTCCCATTCTTCAAAATCACGAGGAGGCTCGGGACTTCGCTGGCGGAGGAACACCGGGCCCCCTCGCGGTGAAGGATACCTCGCCCGATCTGCCACCTGTCAAAGCAGGTGAATCTCTCTCCTATATTTGGCGCCTCGGACGAGAATCATGTTGATCTTGGTGCGGGATGAGGTGGGGACGACAACTCATCTATTTTATCGATGAGCTCTCGAGGACCGAGACAGGTACTCAGGCCTCGAAAAAGTGGCCAGCCTGGTGAGCATAAGCAGCGCCTCGACCCTCTTTAAGCTCACTCGTCCGGTGCTAGCGGCTGCCCTTGAGACAAGTCTTGTTGAAACACAGGTCGTCGGGACGATATAGCTAAGTGGGCGGAGCTCGGCGAGACCTGACATTCGTACTGCCCGGACCGGCTAAGGACACTCATGACTTCTGGTTGAGCGAATTCAAGGTAGCGCCGAGCAAAATAACTCCGGCTCCGCCCCCGAAGGCACGCCCTAACACCACGGATGGTTCTTTGGCGGATGTCGTGGGCGAACATCGTCGCAGAGCGGCGGAGGCGGGCTCCTATTTCCGGCCGGATAAGCAAAGTCAGCTCGCGGTTTACCTTCCGACCACCAACAACGGGTGGAGTATGAGGCCTAATCTCCGGACTCAGCCTCGCTAAGGGCTGAGTGAATGAGATCCAATCTTGACGATTCAGTGTCGTGAACCGTGTTAAGCGAATCTGAGGCGAGGAGGACGATGAAGCAATACCTCGAGAAGCGAAGGAGATGTTGACCTCGTTCGGTATTGACATCACGAATCCCAGGAAAGCAGTAGGTGGCGTCCTCGACAAGCTAGCGCGTCGTCAAAGTCCACGGTGGAGAGATTCGTTCGAAGCATAGAGGTCCCGTCGGCATCATCACGAGATAGGCGAATTGGATGTCTCACGAGGCTACACGGAACATGGTCCGGATCGATCGAAGCGAAAAATGATGGCAAAATCGAGTATCTCATGCGTGGGCGTTCTCTCAGATCTTACCTGACCCCTCGCGAGATGCCTCGGGCGGAAGAGGCGACTCGTGCTCAGCGAAATTCACGGGTCTTGTGGAAGCCACGCCGGTCGACACTTTCAAAAGAGGTCGGGATATTCTGGCCCACGCAAATTGGTCGGCCGAGCTTGTCGAGAAGTGCCCAAAGTGCGTTCCTCCCGGTGGCGCCTCGGTGATTTGGCGGACTGCAGTCCGTGGCCTTTCATGCGGTGGGGATGACATCGTTGGCCCGTTCGACCGAGCACCGGTCGACCGATGCTTAGTCGTAGCCATAGACTACTTCACAAAATGGGTCGAGGCGAGCCCTTTCGAGCCTCGGCGAAGGATTCAAACCTGTGTGGAAAAATATAGTGCCCGGCATACGCCGTCTGGTCTCGGACAGCGGCTAATTTGTCGACAAAAACTTGGGTGGTGCGAAGAGCTTCGGATCGATCAGCGCTTCCCGTCGCTTCGCCTTAAGCAAATGGCGAGACCGGTGACGAACCGCGATCGTACAAGGATTGAAGAAAGTGGATCGAGCTAAAGCGGGGCTGAAATCTCCCTCAAGTCCTACGGTCTCTGGGACCACACCAGAGGCGCAGAAACCGCTAGCACAGGTCTGTGATGCAGGGCGGTCATACCAGGCGAGATCGGCGTGCAGCCCTCGCTCTCCACCTTCGGCCGGGCCGGAGCGAGGAAGACTGCGGGCCACCTTGGCCCTCGGGAGGCGAGCTCGCCTTCATATGAAGCCAGTACAAAAGCCGGTCGCCTTACTACTGACATGAGGTAAAAGCCTCCACACTCAGGGTGACCTCGTCTCTGGAATAATGAACAAGCCGAGCAGAGCATCTTAAGCTTGATCCGACATGGGAAGGACCCTACGCGTTCACGAGGACCTCGGCAAGGGCACTAGCTCGCCCGTCAGGGACTTATTCCGAACACAGGCACAACTCGTCTAAGGAGGTATTTTACATAGCTTTGATTTTAGATCGGCACATGTTAGCCTCACTATTGTTTTGGTGATGTGCGATCTTTGTTTACTTGTTTAATAAAGCGTTTGTTTTCTAAATGAGTATTTCACTTGTTCGTCTTACATCTATGTGAACATCCATTCGGATATACCATCTAAACCTTCACAAGGGCATGCCACGAAGATGAAAATCCCCAAGTAGGGTAGCGTCAGATTACCCATTAAGTTGACGTCTACGCAGCGTCTGATTACCCATTAAGTTGGGCGCTACCTGCAAGCATCTGATTACCCATTAAGTTGGGCGTCTACATGCAGACGTCAGGCCGATCTAGCCATTTCATACCCTTTATTTGGGAAGATATGCACTCCGGTACAAAGTCTAAATGCATGCGACTACAAACAAAGTACCAAGCCATATCTGAAGACAACGGACTTGAGCTCGTTTATACCCTTTATTTGGGAAAATACACACCTATGTATCGGTATAAATACATTTATGACCAAAGCGAAGTCTAAGTTATGTTTGTACCTCTCGGGGAAAATATACACTTGAAGAGTCTAAATACATTTATATCTACATCTGAGGTCTATACTATACATAGCCTCATTCGGGCTTCGGGCTCCCTCGCCGAGGACACTGCGGCTCGCAATTCTCTACAAAATCTCGGGCGGCGATGTATGCGGAGCGAACTCGTGCCCGACCCGGTCGATAAGGCGGAATCACCAGCTGCTCGGCGCTCGGCGCGGGCTCGGGCGGCCGGACAGGCTTATCGACTCGGTCAGCCGCTTCACAGGGACACTTGATGGCGCGGCGCCCGTCTGAGCATTCGGGCGGTGGGGATGCACGGGTCACACGGCCGGGACACAGGTGGGAGTACTACCTCGACCCTGCCGGCACTCTTCCCGCCGACACAGGTCTCGGTCGCCGTCCGCTCAGGATCGCCAGGATAATCCGTCCCTGGGACCCGTCAACCTCGGCACCTCGGCATGATCGGGTAGCCGCCCGCCTCTGCGGGTTCTATATCGGTCGGCGGACCAGCGGCAGCCTCGCCGCGCGCGCGGCATCACGACGTTGGCGGACGATATCATACATCTCCATAAACTTCACCGGAGTTGCGCGGAGCTTTGAACTTCTTCTGTTGGGCCCTCGCCGTCACCAGCACCATGCCCTCCGGGCAAGCTCTGGACTCGATCGTCGACTTGGATATGGTAATCCCATGGCTCGGTACTGCCTCTCGTGCTCCGGCAACAGCAAATGGCGAGCCTCTCTGATCGATTCAAGTTGTTCCCGCCTTTGCATCAAGCGTCCTTGGATGGCGTCGGCGGATATGTCCACCCGACTCGCCACGCGACCTTAACGGGCCTCGTTCTCGGCGGGGCGGGCCTTCGATCGACTCTCGTGCCCGGATCGTGACGAAGCCGGTGGCTTCCATAGTGGCCAAACTTGGGTCGACTCGGCTGCGCGCTCCTCGAGGAAAGTACCTCTTCGTCTCGGCCGAGGCACCTCGGACCTCTTTTAACTTTGTCGACAATTCATGGTCAAGTCAGATCCATTCGGTGCGGAATCTTGAAAATAAACAAAACCAACACTCTTCAAAATATTGCGTTTATTACTCAACAAGGAAAAATTATTACAAAGACTCGGGGTCCTATCGACCCGTGATTCATGTTATTACATGAGTCCTGACCTGGGCTATGGCGGTCTCGGACCTCAGATGCTCTGCTCTACCGCTCCGTGGGAGCTCAACAGCCTCTCCCGCTCGCCTCCTCCTCCGCCGGCTTGGCGGGACCTCGACCAAGGAGCTCACAGGCTCGCGATCCTCGTCCTCCCACCTTTGGCGGACCTCGGATCGGGAGGTGAGCTGGTTGCGAGCCTCGGCCTTGGGAAGGAGTCGCCCGTCGATCACCGGGCGTAAGACTTGTCCGACTCTCTTGGGTCGACCTCGGTCCGCCCATTTGACCTTATCAAAATCGGGCATGGCGGCGCTTGGTGATCGACACCACCTTGGCTTGACCGGCGGCGAGATCGGCAATGGCGAAGCTCTCGACTCGATGGCCGGTGGCAAAGCCTCAACAAGGGTCACAGTCGGCCGACGCCTGCCTCGTCGGCGGTTCCTCTTCGCCCGGCCAGCTCGCCTTCAGCTCCTCGACCTCACGAGCGCCTCCGGGCCCAGTGCCCCGCGGGCGGCCGGCAGCCCTCCGGCCTCAGAAGCCTGGCGGCCGGCTTCGCCCTCGCGGGACGGCGGTCTCGGCTCCGCCAGCCCGGCCTGAGCTCCGTTCGGCGCCTCTTGCGGTGAGCTCTCGCGGAAGCCAGCGGCCTGCGACTCCCTGCGGCGCTCAGGCCCCGTCGTGAGCTCCACCACGAAAAAGGAGATGCACAAGTCGATCGCGATGCGAAGCAAACAAATCTAAATATAAAACACTCGTGCCTCGGGGAGGATGCGACCAAGCTTAGGCGGTACCACATGCTCAAGCGGCCACAGGCGCGACTCAAGCAGAGGGCTGGACCCGCTCAGAGCCCACTCATCGGTGGCCCATCTTGTCCCGCGGGCCCTACTAGGTCCGGCCATCTGCTTTTCTTGGCGGCCACTGCGGCGATGGTGGCTCGCCTCGTCCCTCAGCTTCAAGCTGCGTCAAAGAAGACCGTTAGCACGACAAATAAAGCGAATAAGGACTAAGAAAAGGGGATGCCCTACTTGTCGGACCGGTCCGAGCTTGGGCGAAAACACTCGGCCGGCGCCCGGATCGTCCTCGGTGTAACTTAGGGATAAATCTCACCAAGGCTGCTCAACAATTCCTCCATATGGCCCGGGGCTTGATTTTCGGGTCCGCAGTGCGATACCCCTCTACCTCAGTGCCCTCGGCCTTGAGAAAGAAATACATGTTACGATGATGGGACACCTTGGAGGGCGGCTACCTTAAATTTAAGCGGGGTGACGGATAGTACACCCACTATGGTCTTCACGCTAAAAATCATCAATACCTCGAAGGTCAACTCCTCGTGCCGTAACAAGAGCCCGGCCCGCGACCTAGCGATCGGGTGATTGACAAATGGGGATGCGGAAATACTCTTGAAGGCTAAGATAAATGGGGACGGAGGTACCTAAGACCACTGTCCTCAAGCATACATGAGCGGTAACAAACCCCGGAGGAGCCGCCGCCTATCGTCGGGATCGTGAGACACCACGCCTCCACGGAATCCGATACTCCTCCACAGCCTCAAGTTCCTCGACATCAAATCCGACCTCGCCGCCCGCGGACCATCCCGTACGAGGATGCGGCGGAATACTAGAACTCGACCCTACGAGACCTACCCAACCGTTGTAGCACATATAGTCTCTAGGGCGACTCACGCCCGGGCAGCGAAAGGGAACTTTCGAGGCGAGAAGATGAAGAAAACACTTGCTTTGAGCGTATCGGCTACTTCGGTAATCGGGATCAACTCGGAAAATCGACTCGAAATTCTCTCTCGAATTTTTAAGTGTAAGAAGAAGAAGTGAGCAGTTGCCTCGTTTGCACCTATTTATAAGACTAAGGCGCGCAAATTCCCGTTTCAAATTGACACCTGCGTGATTGGGCGTCGTTACGCGTACAACGGTTGAGTGCCCAACTACGCTGGCGCGTATGGCGTCCGCCGAGATAGGGCGGGCCGCCCGATCGACCTAGCAATCATCATACGGACCCGCGTCCTCGGATAAGCGGCCCAGTCGCGCCCGTCCTTCCCAAAATGCGAAAATCGCCGGACCTCGGCGCACATCGGTGACTTCACCTACGAGCCTACACCAGATCGGACCTCGGCTAACGGCGCGAGTCTGTCGCCGAACACACGCCCCGGCGTCCGAAAAGCGGTCGCTCGGTCGGTTATGGCGACCGACCATAGAGTAATACCGCAGAACCGCACCTCGGCAACCAGCGAGCACGTTATCGAGGTCGGACTTGACTTCGCCGATGCCATCTTTCTCAGCGGCGGACAATAAACAACCCGCTCGGTCGGCACGAAGACCCCGCGTCGAAACAACGACGCTTCGCTTTCGGCGGTATGCCCGCTCCTTCGGCCTCGTTGTCCCCGGCTATTCGGGGGCTATGATGGGATATAGCCCAACCTAATGGGCCTCGCGAGCGCGTGGGCTAACATTGATAGCGAGCGGTCGAGCCGTCGAGCACTAATCATTGCTGAAGCCTGCCTCCAGGAACCGCGCCCGGCGATGGAGGCGCCCAGGCTGGTCGGCGCCCCCTCCGTGGCGCCGTGGCAGACGGTCCGGCTCGGCAATGGAGGCATGCGGAGGAAGAGTCACACCAGACCAATGGAGGTCGGGGCGCGAGGCGGTCGGTAGGCGTATAAATAGAAGGCGATGTTAGAAGGTTGTGCAATTTCTTTGAATCTGAAGGCTATAGCCGTCTACTGCATGCGAGCTCTAGTAAAGTATTGAGGAATCATTCCTCAGTGGACGTAGATCTCATTAACGATCGAACCACGTAAAAATCACGGGTGTTCTAATTGTATTATATAAATCTGCTCGTCATTTAGATTAATCATATGATTAGGGTTAGTGTGTTGAACACTATAAATACAGATGTAGTGAATGCTTTCGGTAGGTGGTCTTCAAAATGAAATGAAATATATTCCTTTTCGTTTTGTCCTCTATACTGTTTCTAATATTCCGAAGCCCATGTTCGTCAACCCCGAAGTTGAGTGGGTCGTGTCTTGAGGACAGTGTTTTCTCGGGCGGGCTGAGATGAAACCTTCCTTCTTCTCCATATCTTTCACCTCATCGGGTGAGAGCCTGCGAAAACCCCTTAAACACATGGCGGTAGGAGTAAGCAGGCGAACCTCGTCCTCACTCGAGCTTCTGTGGTGGCCGGAGAAAAACGGTACCAGCTCTCCAAATCTTCCGACTGAGATGTGAGGTGTGCATCGGGTGCCTCAACATGAACTATGTAGGTTTGTAAACTGTTTGTGTTTGGTATCTCAGATGCAAATTTAGGCAGTGTGGTGATGAACAGTATGTAAGAAGGATGATGACTGTAGTAGATAGGAATGCCATGTTTGAAAAATGTGTAAAGCAGGAATTGAAATTTCGTTGTGTGTCTATTGTGGATTCCTCTTCATTTATCGATCAGTGGCTATCATCTTTGAACGACATAACATGTGCCTTGGGTGAAGTCAATCAGTGGCTATCATCTTTGAACGACATATCTTTTCAAGTCAAGCCCTTAAAATTTTCCACAATGTATTATTGCTTTCATGATTTATCGATCAATTTGTTGATATTTCTTCTTTCGAGGTTAAATTGCTCCCTTTCTGAGTTTGGCTTTTGGTGAAATCTTTTAAATGGTGGGCCAGAATCCCATGTGAGACGTTCCACATTTAAACGATGAGTCTGTTTGAGTGATCTATACTTACTAATATAAAATAATATTATTTAAAATATAGATTATTTATTATGTCTTTATTATATATCAATTAAAGATAATAGTGTAATATATTATATTGTATTTACAAGATATATAATCATTCATTAGATAGAAATGATATATTTAATCATTATTCTAATAACTAATCATCTAGATATTTAACCACTACAGTTCCTATTGCCACGGGTTCCTATTTGTAGGGGTGGGTATTTGGTATGGATATTTGGGCGTCTATATAGCAAGCCGACCGTGGATATCGGTTAACAGAATAGCGATATCATTGGATACGGTTGATATTTAATATGTGATTTTCAAAAATTGGTTGTCGGTATGCGATACAGATGAATATCTAGATAACGAAAATAATTATATAAATAAATATATTTATTTAATTTTATAATTAATATTTTAAAAAGCGAGTATATTTAAAAAGCTGAATATATTTGTTTAATTTTATAATTAATATTTTAAAAGCGAGAATATTTTAAAAATTGAATATATATATTTATTTAATTTTATAATTAATATTTTAAAAGCGAGTATATTTTATAAAATTGAATATATTTAATATTTTTAAAAAAATTGGGTTTAAAAAACCGGTTATTCGGTTAACAAAATAACAGATTAGTTAAGCGTCGGTTATTTGATTAAAGACTAAATTAATTCGATTATCGGTTAGTATCCAAGTACATAATCGATTTGAATGGCAAAATTGATTCGATTAACGAGAACGACGATCTGACCACTTGTTGTAAATAGATAATAGTTATCAAAATTTAGTTTTCATCATATTGCATTTTTTCTCAAATGAATTGTTTTCACGTTTTAATTTTTTTTAACTACGGTAAATATATTTTCTACTATTTTATATGAATGTGATAGAAAACAATTTCAAGTTTTATCATTTTTTATAACTAATTAGTTTTACATTTGAATGTAAAACTAGAATAAAAATATCTTTAAGAAGCAAAAACCTATATTTTATTTCAATAAAATATTATGCGGTTGAATTTAATTTTAAAAGGTTTTGTAGATGAAATATTGCACATAAATGCATGTATAAGTATAGGAGTAACAACTCATATATATATATATATATATATGATTGGGCTAAAATAAAATCTATTTTTCATAAAATCTAAAACCAATATATTGTAAGTATAAAATTAATGTATTTTACATTATAAAACTAATGTACCCTGAGTTCAGTAAAGATAACACTTTAAATATATTTGAGTACATTAACTTTGTACGTAAAGTGCGTTGCTTTTAGGTTTTCTGAAAAATAGATTTTTATTTGATATATTCATATATACATATATGGAGTGGTTATCGTGTGAACACTCTTTATAGTGTAAACGTCGAACAAATATCAACTCTGGATAAATCAATATGGACCTAGTTTAATGTACAAATTATGACGAGATGCACAAATGTATAATTATATGCGAAATGTGCATATAACTAATTCGAGATCGACACTTAAAAATAATTATTATATTTTCAAATCTAATGGATATGATTTGTTCTAGTTGATGTATATTAAAATTATATGTACATGAACCAATTCTTATAAATATATATAGGGAAGGTTAACGTGAGAATCATTTTTATCGTGAGCGTGAGAACAAAAATGATGAATTCGGTGTGAAACTTGATGAATCCGTTGGAAAAGTTACAGAATCAAAAAATAGAATTTTCACCTCTGGGATTGAACCACGGGTGAAAATTCAATTTTAGTTCATAACTTCCGATTCATTAATTTCATAACAAATTCATTTGTTTGTAAAAAATTTCGTGGTTCTTAGTTTTCACGTTAAAATTGGTTCTTATTTGAACCCTCTCTCTCTCTCTCTCTCTCTCTCTATATATATATATATATATATATATATATATATGTGGATATATGAGATGGTTAACGTGAGAACCATTTTATCGTGAGAAGGTGAGAACAAAAAATGATAATTCTTGTGAAAGTTGATGAATCATTTGGGGAAATTCTTGAATCCAAAAAAATGGAATTTTAGTCCCTCATGGAATTGACAGGTTGAAAATTTCGAATTTTAAATTCATAACTTTCAACAATTCATAATTTCATAGATCATTGGTTAGTTTTAGGATAAAAATGATTCTCGTTTGAACATCTTCTCTCTCACTATATATATATATATATATATATATATATAATGAATCAGAGAACCAATTATTAGATCTAGATGATGAGTGATTTAATGGTTAAGATTATAGGTAATGCATCACACAAATTAAGATAGTACCTCTTCGTTGTTGTTTTTATTTTAATTTTAGTCACAAGGTTAAATCTATTCAACCATTTTCTTGATTCTTGCAAATTTGTCGATTTCTTACGATTTGAGTTGAAATCAAACAAATCTCTAGGGTTTATTATTATTATTATTATTATTATTATTATTATTATTATTATTCAATTGTACAATCGATAAAATGGCGTCGACTAACAATCTCACTATAATCGTCGGTCGTTTGTTTGATTTTGAAATATCAATCAAATAGGTAAACCCTGTTAGTCATCGGTGGTATGTGGTTTATTTTTAATTTTTGGTATTTATGCATTCAATTTCTTGGTTGTGTGTCATATATTTAGAACTACATTGAAATTAGAAAAATGGATCCAATTCAAAGATAGCGTCACGTGAACTTAATAAAACTCAATTGATATTCTCTTTGCATTACCACATCTTGTGAAATCGTGTTGGATAGCGGCGGTGTGAATCGGTCAAATGGTGGATTCAAACTAGATTTTTATTTTGATGAACTTTGATAAAGATAGAATGTATTATGCATAACTTTTATGTAATTATGCATGTGATTGTAATGACAATGCATGATTTAGAATTGAGCAAACATAGTGTTTCTCATTTATGTCATTAATTGAATAAGCAATCTATAAATAACTTTTTCGTGTTCTCTTTGTTGTATTATTGTTATTCTTTTAATATAAACAATCACAAATCATTTATGAAATAATGAACAAAAGTTGAGTAGTATTATTGACTTTTTCGAGTTGTTATTCTTTCTTGAATAAAGATAACGAACAAAGAGTTATGTTCATTTGTTAAAAAAAAGACTTAATGGGATTATATAACTTGTGAATATGCATACATGCTACTTGTTGTTCATATTTAGTTGGGTTAGTTGTGCATGAAGTTACGATGATTGTGCATGAGACATAATTTACATGGGTCATGCATAGATGTGATGATTGTTTGTATAATTAATTTGTTTATGATGGATTCCGTTGGAGTGCGTAATGGTATATGGGGAGGAGAAATAATATACTAGTTAGGTAAATTTTAAAAAAATTCATTCAACAAGGCGATGGGAGTAGGCGGTGGGATAACTAGCGATTCGATCTTGATGGGTGTCTTGTTGGTCCGTTCAAATAAGTGATGTCTTGTCTTGTGTGATATCGGTTAGCAAACTTCTTGTAGCGAGACAACTGGTGAGTTGAGCGGATAAGCGATGTGCGTTAAAATGTGGTGGTTCTTGTATTTACCATCTGAAAACTTGAAACTAGTTTGAAGCACTTGAAATATTAATTAGTTAGTTTTAGTTTGTATCTCTTGATTATCGGATATTAATAGAAGGTTTCAAAACAATCTGTTGTAATATCGATTATTTAAAACTAGGTTATGATAATATAAATCGTTAATTAGGGTTTTGTTTTGATAATCGAAATAGTAATTTATCGAGTTCATTGATTATCCATAATCTGAAGTTTTATATTATATCTATAATCAATTAGTAATACAAAGGAATATATGTCATTCCTTTGAAGCGATTTTCTCGATTAATTTTTATAATTAGTCTTACGTTATTTTCTAATGACAAGCTTAGAATTTAATTCCATATTGAAGAGCGAATAAAGTGATTACGACTTTCTTATTAACGTTTTGCATGAGTCGAAAAGTTTAGTATAATGTTTAAAAGATTTTAATATTGAAAGTCCTATGATTGTTTTATGAAACAAGAGCATTTTTTATATTCCTTCTACAATATTTTATTTATTAAAGAAATGGAGATTGGACAATTAATTTCTATTTTTCTCAAAATGGTTCGAAATTTTTACTTTAGAACATAGAATTGTTCTTATTCATTTTATGATCTATATAATCACTAAGACCTATATTATATCTATTATTATTAAATGGAAAAAATGAAGACATGTGGTATTTTTCTTCTATTATGAAAATATCATCAAGTGTGAAAGGAAGAAAAATTTTCATCTTTTGTTGATAGTGATAGTATTTATTTTGATAATGAAAGATATTTAATTTGGAGATAAGATGAGATAATTAATTGATGAGATGATAAGGTATTATTTTGTTTGATAGTGAATGTGTGAATTTTATGAGATATGATAGTGTATTTTGTTGACTAAGAGAGATATTTTTAAAAAGGCATGAATCTGTATACATCATCAAATGAATATTTTTTCCTCATTCACCATATGCGAAAATATTAAGAGAAAAAATAGGAGAGTGTTCTTTCACTTTTCTTGAATTTCAAGTAAGAAAAATCGATTTCCAATCAACTCAGATTAAAGGTTAGAAATTGTATAAGCTTCTTAGATATACAAAAATATTAGAAATTCATCCATGAAAATGAAGTTATATCTATTGTTATTTCATGTGAAAATTTGAGAATTTTGTTAAATGTTTAAGTTGTTAATTAAATATGTTTATATGATGGTTGTAAGCATGTATCATGAATTTAGTACAAAGTTGAGTATGTTAAAATTTTCTTATTATAGTTTAGATATATGAGATTTATATGTAGCGATCATGATTTTTGATTGTTGTTTTGAGCATGAATTAATAATAGTGAGTATTGTTTAAGCATGTATGAATTAATTCATAATTTTTAGAAAATGTTTGAAATTATTTCAAGAAAAATTCAAAATTATAGAGTATGAAATATTGATGTATGATTTGTGTATGATGGATATTAAGGTATATTATTGATGTGTGATGAGAATAAGGTATATTATTGATGTATGATGAGAATAATGTATTGTGTGAATTAATTAGAATTTTGAAAATTGTTTAGTTGATGTTCAAAATTTTCGAAAACCATAAAGTGAAGAGTTTTGATGTCAAATTTTTCTATGTCTAATGTTATTAGATATTAATGATCCTATATTCTGATTAGTTATGTGAATTTATAGAATTTATTGAAAAGTTTGTAAATTATTCAAAAAATTTCGAAAATATTAAGTGGAAGTTTTAAGTTTCAAATTTATTTTATTAAATTTGATCACATATTTAGGCCCAAGAATATGTTTAAGATATGCTATGAGTTTATGTGATTTTTAAAATGAGGTATAATATTTTTACGTTGAACGTTTTGTTAAGTGATAAAATTTTGAAATATAAAGTGTTATGCTTAAATTAGTTTCATGTATATGTATATTTGGGCATGATTGAATGTTAAAGTGAAATTATACGATTATTGGAATATGATTAGTAATCAATTAAATTAGAACATATTATGCAAATTAATTGTTCTAAAGATGAATTTGAAAAATACATGTATTTGAAGTTGATATGACTTGATTAAAGTATGAATGTATGAAGTATGTTAGTGCATGGGTGAGATTATATACGCGAGTTATGATTCGCCTAGTATAAATATGAGTTCCTCGAATAGATACATTAGGGCGTGTGGGAATTGAGATATAGATATCTCTTTTATAAATTGATTTCATAATTGAAATCATTTATCAAAAAATAGCTAATATGAGTTCAACGATTGACCTAATTTATTAGTATGAGGTCTGAAGCAATGTTTCGTGTCGATTAAACGAGAAGTTATAAGTTAGAACTTTCGATGAAAAGGCGAACCAAATTGGTTAAAGATATAAAGGCTTTAAGCGAACAAATTGGTTAAAGATACAAAGGCTTTAGAAGGTCTATATTGATTAATAAATCTTGATAAGATGTAAAAGTTATCGAGTTACATTAGATTTTGACGATTTTCAAAAATCCGACCGGCGTACTAAATTAGTTTCTTACGTAAAGATGGAGCATGAAAGTGGAGATAAAGAAAGAAACTTGTTTTGAAGGAGAATATACCAGTGGGATTTTTCTTCTCAAGGATAAAATGAAATGACAAATGTTTTATTTATGATGCTTTCTTTTGAGAAAATGATGATGAAATGCTATTATTTAATTACACCCAAAGTGTTTATGTTTTATGTATGGATCTATCGGTGTTGATTAGTCGGCGTAAGTTTAATCAATTCGAATCCTATGCTAGAGGAAGAATTCCTAGCAAGGGTTAACTAGGTAACTATACTTCTTTGAAAGGTTTGCTCGACCGACTATGGTATTTGTCTTTGAAAGGTTTTCTCGGCGGTCATGGCGTCGTGGAAGGAAACTCCCTACTGTATGAATGAGATGGGATATGGATTATCTGAGACGGAAAATATATGCGGCGAGACAAACTTTATGGAAAATAAAATGTTTAGTAAGCACGAAACTTTCAAATAAAACTACATTTATTCTTGATGGGCGATGTAATTCAAAGTTATGATGTATGTTTTGCCTGAAGTCACGAGTCTTTGTACTGACCCTGCATGTTGTTTTAAATGTGCATGTTGAAATGGTGATGAGATGGGCGGTGTTGAAGCGGTAGGAATCTTTTATGTGATAGTAGAACCTTGAGTGTACATCTTCATATGTATACTTCACGTTTTCATTGTAAGAACAAGTTATATTTTGATCGAGAACTAGATTTGGATCAGTTGAACCCTTTTGTTAAGGATCGATGGTCAGTCTCATATTAAATATGTTTTCTTAAATCTCAATGCTTTGAAGTTAGAAGTTTTCATGATATATGTCTCCGATTCGATATCGTTTCTTTTCCTTGCTTCACCAGTAACAATCCGACTAGTCGTCCTTAAGGATAATGGGCTATTACGGTTGTGATGTTGTGTTTGGTGATGACAAATCGATAATATGGAATTTAAATATTGTACTAAAGTAAATAACACTTTGAGTTTTATGTGGTTCATAGAGATCATTATCGTCCACGGGCGATTACTGATCAATCTACTAAGCGTGATTTGGCCGTGTTTCGGTACAGATATAAACTAGATACGAGTTAACTACTTGTATCCCGTTGAGTGGGTTCCTCCTCGCTTCTTTGGTACTAGGAAACCCTTTGGTCTTTTAGATGCGATCGACTTAAGTTCTAGTTCTGAGTCTTAGATGATCAAGCTTTGATAACTAACACTTCGTTGTCTACTTGTCGAACTTCTACACAACCTCGGTATGTCATGGGCTTAAGACATACACAGGTGAATATCGTAGACTTAAGAGTGTATCTTGAAACCTAGTGATATATATGTGAGTTCGAAGATTTACTAATAACTGTAGATTTTCTTCTTGAAATCGCGGTTTGAAAGTGCTTAGACTTTGAGCTTTGATTGCTTTAGGTATTCATTTGCACAACATTTGGTTACCTTCAAGGTAAGATCATGCGTATTTATAGAGGATGATAAATAGTGTCGTTGGAGAACACCAATCTGATCCTTCTATTTATCGTTTGAATTCTTTCGATTGAGAATCCTCGTACATCTAGATGTCTCCATCATTGTATTGTATCATGCAACTCTAAAATGGTTTTTGACAAGTTAGGACTTATGCAACATTATGACACATGGTAAGTTAAACACTCAATCTTAATTTATTAGTGTTTCTTGATTGACTTAACTCCATGTTTTATTAGCATTGACTTGGTTGGACCAATCGAAATGACATAAAGTTTTGTACCTTTATTTAACAGATGCCTCGGGAAGCTAGAATGTCTATCACAAATCCCTTTACGTTATCTTTATATATGCATGTTTTCCATAAATAAGCATGTATCTCAAACTCTATTCTAAAATCTCTTCTTATTTCTTACATGATACATACATGAATTTCGAGAAAAAGAACATCTCGGCGACAACAAACTCGACCATCTTGTATGCGAGTGACGATGGAAATGCTGTGACGAGAAGCCTCCTGAGATCTTGTCGGCGAGATGTTAACGATGTCTTGATGTTCTTTGTCTTCCGGTCGCTTTGGTGATAGAAGAGGCAGCGATGACCTTCCTACAGTTACGGCGGTGAGCTTATCGGTGACGAGGCTCCTCAATCATGGTGGTTTTTAACGTTATAACCAACTCTTCTCGTGAGAACACAGGGCGTAGTCGTCGAATTCTGTGTTGGATTATTTTTATGGCGACATTGTTGTTTCTATGACTTTTGGAGGTTTTAATGAAGAGATAAAAATAAGCAAAGCAGTTAGATGAAGAACATCTTACTACATTTGTCGAGAAGATTGAAGCGGATGAATCTCTCTCGCGTCGTCCATCTTCATAAGCTACCAAAAATTAAGGGAATGGATAGAGAATGCTATCTCTCTAGAGTTGAAAAAGTTCTTTACGAAGCGATGAATAGATAACAGAGAGAAGAAGATGAGCTGTGGAAGAGTTGTAATAGAACTTGTATAGGTTTTGTTTTGATTTTAAGTTTTAGTTATGTATAATCTCGGCATATGATCTATAAAGCGGCTCGATTCACTCTGACATTGATTCTTTGTCCAACCTCTGTATTGCTTTAAACCTTATTATGCAAAACTAATCGCAAGAGATAATGTTTATAGAAGAATGATCACAGCAAGAGATAATCAAATACACTTCTTTGGCGGTTATCTACCTTTCTAGTTTGTTTCGATTATAATGTTTAAGGTTTAGCATCATCAAAAGGGAAATTGTTGGAAAAATTCCTAAGTTGTTAAAATTAATCTATCTTAGCTGTGTTTTTGATTAGATACAAAACCTCGATGATTGCCTTGATGTAAATATACTCTTGACTTTCGAGTTAGGCGTTTGTGTTCTGAGTTTCGATAGTAGAATTACCGCTTGGGCGGGCCCGGCGAAGGAGTTCAAGTTATCTGAAGCTATCCATACTAATAGGACTATCGTTATAAGAGCAACTAATAGAAGCTCAGCGGAAGGGTCGTGATGAAGCGAAGGCGAAGGCCGTCGGATGTCGAAGCTGAAGTATAGCGTCTTGATGAGCAGCTCTTGGGTAAAGTAAAAATGACTTAAAAGTGAAGATCGGAGAATGAGACTCAGCGAAAGAGATGGATGAGTTAGGATATGACTAAGTGTCATATCGGCAACATGTCACGCAAAAGTCGAAACTAGCTATCGAGAGTTAAAGTTATCTATCGATAGTAAAAGGCGGTGACAGTAGTCAATCTTGGTTATATCAGTCATTGGGTGATGAAAGGTCAAAGTTGTGTTTTCTCGTCATTGAAAGCATCATCTTGGCTCGGTGTAGAAGTTGACAAAAGGCGGGAATCCATCATGTTGATAAAAGGTAAGCGATCTTGGTGGCGGCACTGAAATCGTCTTGATAAAACGAGTCGACTCGATTGAAGAAACACGAAAAATTAAGCGCGAGTGTTTGACTGCGCCCGTGCATAGCGTATCGCATAAGATCTTACTTATGGAAGACCTTGATGCGAGCTACGATTATGCGATGATATAGACATCGGCGGTGGCGTATGAGGACTCTCAATAGGAAGAATTGAAAAGACAAATAGGCGGATCGATTGGTGCTCAACTCGGATCCATGGTTAACTCCTCTACAAAAACAAAAAATTTGTGTAGAAGTTTGTGGCAAGTAAGCAGTATTAGTTCTTCTTGGTCGTCTAACATCCATAAGCTAGAGGTTAAGTTGTTGCATCCGAGCGGTTAGTGGTTCCTAGCACCCGACAAGCATAAGCGAGAACCGAGTTAGGCGGGATCTTGTAAGGTGAACTCGGTATCTAGGTTTACTCTTGTACCCGTAAACAAGACTCAATACGAAGTTAGTGGATTAACTAAGCAATTAGTCTTTGGAAGTATGAGTTAATATCTAAAAACCATGTAAAACATGTTATTTACTTTCTATATTACTTTCATTTTACATGTTATTGAGCTGTCATCATTAGCACATCATTATTTTAAACACTATCTATATCCGATTGATATTGAAGAGATATAAAGCTGAAAATGTCAATATTTGGCTAAGTGTTTTAAAGTGGCTTTAAATTTTACTAAGAAAATTGGTAACCCTCACATTCGCACACATCGGTTATAAGTCTAGCGACCCTTGTCTCGGCATTAGTAAGTTTGCTAGCGATATCACTTAGCCTGAACATTCCTAACTGCGACCGCGATGCTTGATCGCCTGGACTATGATTATCCTGCAACTATTGCTTGTAGCGATTAGTCTTATCAAAGCAAAAACTTTAAAATTTGTCTAACTAATGTATCACGTATACGATCGTATCCTCGGGACGATAACGCCTCTTTACTTTCTTTTGAGTTGGGGCATGTATTAGACTTAAATAATCATCGTATTTAAGATATCGAGCATCCATTAATTAATTTAAGCTTAACAATTCAAATTAATAAATTACTTATTATCCTTAAATAGTACTACTCGACCTATTATATTATTTGAACTTAATCTACATGAAGGATTTAATATGATAAACCTTTTGAGCTCATTAAGGAGATGTCATCAACCTAAATGGATCGATTATATAATATAAATTTTCAGATGTCATACACGAATTGCTCACGCCTAATATGCGGATATATTGAGTAATCATAGGACCCTCAACCATAACACTCAAAATAAGAGTCGGAACCGTATATACAACTAAAACCTTATTAAGGTTTGGACTACATTAAGTCATCGAGATCTAGGTCCTTCCTCGGTTAGATATAAGAACACGTCACGATCATTATCAATTGATAACACTTTCGGTTTGCATTGTTCTCTAATTTTGATATCGGTTTTCATCGGTATTTATATGCAAATCTCATATTTACTGTATGATTTTAGTATTTGGTGAATATATTATGCTTGGGTGTTGTTTTGAGTGTTTTGTGAGTTTAGATGTGTTTGGATGCAAAATAGCGCCAAGGCGATGTTTAGCCTCAGCGATCGAGAAGAATTGGCCGACACGGAAACTAGAATTGGGAAAAGTCGACCACGCTCCACAGTTAACCTGCACAGAGTGAAGTTGACCTTTGAAGTCAAGCTAGTAATTGATGTTGATAAATAAGGTGAAAAAGCTTAGTCACGCAACTAAGGACAAGCGGTCTTTGAAGATTCGTGACATATTGAAGAATTCCAAAATGAAGAGTCGTACAAATCATTTGTATGATTGAGCGGTGAGTAATCAGCGAAGTCTATCGGTATAGCGCGGTGAAAGAGCTTCGATGAACGATACCAATCCGACCTCTTGAAGAAGGCGGACTACGAAATATTGACTAAGGGTTGAGCAATCAGTAGACCATTCCATGCTAATGAGCGTAACGAATGCCCGAGAAAACGGGTTAGCTTATGGAAAAGTTTTTAACTTTTGGACTCCGTACACTATTGAAAGCAAAGCGAAGGCGACAAATGCGCATTCGTCCCCCATTCGTCCATGCGACAAATACATCCGAATATCGACCGCGTACTTATTTCTAATTGGGTCGTGCAGTTCGACATAATAAAAGCGAGCGGTGCAGATTCAGCGAGATCGCCCCCGTCGAACGACCTCTACAGGTTGTTGGTGGTCGCGATATAAAAGGAAAATCGCCCTTAAATTTGAAGCAATGTAGATTTGAATTGACAAAAATACCCTTCATCCCTAAGAGCGAAAAGACCGGTTTACCCTCTCCATTGCCTTCTATAAATAGTGAAGATGTTCCCTTGTAATAGGGTTCTTCTTCTAGTTTTATGCATTTTATGAGTTCGACTAGTTAGTTAGCCTTAGTAGTTAGCTTAGTTTTAAAATTCGGTTCTTCTGATTCCCTTTACATTATTGTTTCTTTACATTCGGTCGAGTTTAAATCAAGTTTTCATTTCAAGTTCATCTTTTACATTTTAGTATTTTTACTTTCATTGTTCTTTATGCTTTCATTTACATTTCGTACCTTTTATTTTCAGCATGAGTAGCTAAAGTTTTAGTTGATTCTAGGATTGTAGTTACTTGTTTAATGATTATGTGATATTGTGTTTGATGTTATGTTGCCTTCCATTTCATGTTTATGACTCTTGGTGCTTTTATCATACTAGATTGTTCATCGCCTTGAGCATGTGCGGTTGTTTCCTTAGATGGTGAGAGGTTTGAGGGAATAATGAAAACAGAGTAAATGATATACAAAGTGCTAGACTATCGAGAGGTTTAGTAACTTTTGTAGGAAGCATAATCTTGAGGAATTTTGGAGTTTGTATAATTTCTTGAAACTAAGGGTAATAGGGTCATGCTAATCACTTATAGGACTTATCGAGAGAGCTATGAGTACATGGTGATATTCCACATGTCTTGGATTAAAAGCGGTAGGCTGGATCAACCGACATCCATAATCTGAAGCTAGGTGTATGTACTTCCCTATGATGTCTTTTATCATATTTTCTCTTACTTGTTTATTTTCATTCTTGTTTATTTTATTTTATTTTTAGTTGATTGGAAAATCAACCATTCCACCTTCCTTCTATATGTTTTGCGAACAACGATAACATATCTACGTGAGATTACTTGTTGTGTTCTCGCGTACATAATTCGAAGAATCGATAACCCGACTTACAGCTTGCTAGAATTTCACGTGTCGATTCACGATGATACATTTGTGCGATCATATATTTTGTAAGAGAAGTCCACCCATAATCAATCACGTAGGGCGTACTAGTATAACAAGTAATCAAGACATACTACTTTCGTTTATCTTTATGACATAACCAACAATTAGTCATGAAGTCATTTAATTTTGTGATATTGTTTTATATCTCATAAGGTTAATCATCATATGATCTTCCGTGATCACAATACACCATATGATCTACTATATAATGAGATAATGGAACATTCATATTTAATATGTTAACAATTCAGTTGGAGAATAATAATGAACTTGATAATATTGTATACAAGTATGAAACATCTTGCTTTTAGTATACAAACCAACAACGCTCGTCATTTTCATAAATGTTGGCATCACATAGCCGTAGGTGCTACTAACTAAAATTATTAGAATCTAATTGGATTAAGACATGGTTAATTCGAGAATATTGAAGACAATTTAACATAATAGGACTCTAAGCGAAAGATTGGGTTTTAGTAGTCGGACCGCCATCCTTGAAGATTTAGCGAAGATCTCTTTCTTTCTTTGAGTCTATTTTCATAACATTTACGATAACACGAGTATTTTAACTTCAATTGTTTTAGAAGTGTGTATGTTTTAGTACACAAGTGATGTGAAGAAATATTTAGTATTTTCATAGTTAGGTTCCGACTCAGCGTGTCGACTTTATCGTGTGATAAAGTAGTGAGTTTTATAACGTTCTTGTACATTTATAGTGAATAATTTAAATGCAGATTAGCGTTTGCAAATTATAATTTTAATCTATAGAAAAGTTCTTGATGTTCTTTAAGTTTTTAATTTCGATGTTTCTACGTGTGTGGATAACGATCTACAAAAAAGGATTTGTGTTTAGACGACAACACTTTCATTTTGTTTTCAAGTTGGTACGATTTTCCACAAGTTATATATTGCTATTTCATGATTTATCCTTCAATTTGCTGGTAGTTCTCCTCCTGAGTTTGGCGTTTTGGTGGAAATCTTTTACATGGTGGACCATTGTCCCATGTTAGAGGTTTTACATTTCAAACATTTCTAGTTATGATAATGAGAGAATGGAAAATATATTGGAAGGAAAATCTTCCATGTTCGATGATAATGACGGATTGATTTAGTGTTCTTGAAAAATCAATTGCAGCCTAAGTCGACGTTGATGGAGTGTGGCAGAGTGCTTACCTTGTGATGGCTTCAATTTGGAATTATTGATATGTCCACTTTGGAGTTGCATGCATTTGATGTATAGTTGAAAAGTAGCTCCATTCTTCATCTGCATATTTAAGCGACTCTTTGAATTTTACATCTACTTGTGGAATTCATTCCGTTGTCCTTATTTGCTCAATTTGTTGTGTGTTTGCATGTGAAGAATCTGACACGGCCCTATTCATATATTTGGTATTTTGATTATCATTATGTCTATCTTACTAGTTAATTTTATTAAGTTGGGTTATATTATAAAGTCATGTAGATTAGGCTTATTATGCGTAGGAATCATAGCTAGTATAAATGCTCTTGTATTCTTGTTATTATCATTAAGTCAATAATATTTATATTTAGAGAACCTTAAGATTGTAACCTTGTATGATCGAGAGGATTGGGGCTTTCACGAGCTTATCGTGGATTATTGATTCGATCATGGAGTGGGATCATTTCGAATCTGTATTGGATTAATGAACTCATATATTTCCTTCAAAATCAATTTCATCAGGTTAGCTAGTGATGCGTATGGAACTCATATGTGAAGATTTTCAAGAAAATACTAAGAGGGTGTTTGGCGATCTTATAAAATTATTTAAAGCAGTTTTATAAGTTGTTTAGGAGTTTATAAGTTCTTGCAAAGTGTTTGGTAATATAAGCTCTAAACAACATAAGTTGTGAAATTAGCAACGAACTTATACACTCATCTAAAAATAAGTTGTTCAACCCCATCTTATTTTTTATAAGCTTATAAGTAACTATAATTTACCAAAATAATCTTATTATAATTAGTTATTTCCTACATATCCTACCAACCGCCTCGTTAATTTTATCTCTCTAACTATGATTTTCGCTCTCTAAATCACGATTATTTCTCTAGCTTATAAGATCAATTATCTAAACACTTTAATAATATATAATCTCTTGAGACATTACGCATTATAAGTTCTTGAAATATCTTATAAGTTCTTGAAGACATAAACTCTATAAAATAAGTTTAGTCAAACACCCCAAGTCAATCGTATAAACTAGCGTGAAGAAGATAAACATCGATGATGGAAGTTTTGCTTCAATATATTTTCATTCTATTCGTTAATTAAATTAACTTGGTAGAAATTAAATTCTCATGGAAGTTTTCCTTCAATATATTTTCCATGCTCTTTATTTATTAAATAAATTTGGCGAAATTAACTTTTCTGATGCACTCTCTAGCACCATTAGATAACGCCGTTAAATTTAAATCAAAAGTTATGACGGTCATCTACAAGTTTCATGTTGTTACAATTTTTCCAAAAACAGGATTCGAAAAATTAAAACATACTTGGCAGCCAAAAATGTCTGCATGGCTTGTCGATGTGTAACTTGAAAATATAAGTAAATTATAAAAATAATTAATTGCTGCAGAATACACCCATTTTTCAGTTTCTTCCATGAATTTTTGTTTGTTGCAATTTTCTCCGGCCCAGTCTTCCAGCAAATCAGAACGTATTATACTTGGGCGTCTGTGAGAGATTTTCATTTCATGACTATGAGAACACAAGTTTGAAGTGATTTTCTGAATTAACCAAGCCGAAACACTGCAGAAAAAGTGTTTCAGAAATATCTAATTTACTTAAAAGTAATACTATTTATTTAAGAAAATACATTTAACACTCCGTTTACGATTTTTAAGTACGTAATCATAGCGTAAGTATAATAACGAATAAGGCAATAACTTTCAATGGATTCATAATAACGAAGGCCATCGAATTGGGCCAATTTTCCTAGTTGGCATACAGAGTCAAGTTAATTAAACACGTGGAATACAAAATTATATAATATCAAAAAAAAACGATGTCGTTCCTCATTAGCTAAACCAGAGACAAAACTCACAATTCTTCCTTCTTCAGCCTTCAGCCTTCATCCTCCTTACCTTATCTTCTAGCCTCCTCTCTGCATTTCTCTCACACAGTCCAACAACAATGGCGAGCATAGAAGCTCGAATTGACTTGAAACCCAAAACAAAGACTCCAACTCAGGCCCATCGCCATTGAGCCTTGCGCCTCTGTTTCCTCCTCGATTCCAGCCCAGACGCGATTCAGAAATCGAGATGACTCAAATACCTTAATAAATTAACCTACCAGAATCATAAACAAAAATTGAAGAAGTCGTGAAAGGAAGACCAATGAGCGCCTCACCTTCTCACGACAAAGCGAACCTTCCACGTACTTCGACTACGCTAACCAACATTCACAATCACCAAAATTAAACAAAACCCTAAACTAATTATCAATTCAACGACTACATTTCATTGGATTAATGTATTGAAGGCGTACCATTGGCTAGTGTCGATGTTGAATTCTTAGAAGGTCACGTGGCGGTGATGAGAATCTCTTCCATGAATGATCGATCCGCTGCAGCAACGTCGATTTAGAACTTTGGTGGTCTTCTCGTTTAGATTGGGCATCAATTTCCAGTTACGCAGGTTTGAGCTCTATCTAGCTCACTCCTCCTTGCATCTGTAGAGAGAGAGACCTAAATAAGTTTTTTTTATATTATATAATTTTATATTCCGTGTAATTAACTTGGACTTTTGATATGCCAACTATGCAAAATTGGACCAAATTCTATGATCATGATGTTAATGAAACCCATTAAAAATGTTACGTCGATTCGTTATTATCTTTACGTTGGGCCGAGATGTAAAAAGCCAGTAGATGTTAGAGTGTTAAATGGTATTTTCCTTTATTTAATTATTGTTATCCTATAATTTGAATAAATTCTTTGGTGACTACATTTAAAGAAGAATAGCTTGTGAAAGTAATATTATCATTAGGCCTAGACAAATATATTACTCGATAATGGACAAATATATTACTTGATAATGACCAGAAAAACATGACATTAAGAATTCAATAAAATAGGACCAGCATAGCAAACAAACATTGACCAAAATCTCCCTTGATTACCCAAAACAATTATATGAACAAATAGAATGCCAGAAATATCACATCACAAGAATATATTTTTACATTTCTGTTTGATTTTCTATTTCTTTTATCAAGAAACAAAGTGGGATGTAATGTTATGCTTCACATCCTACATATGAACCTGTAAAGTATTATATCACTCTTTAACATATTTGGGAGGTGAAGAAAGATAACAACAAATTAAGGTTTGGTCAGCAGTTTCAAATTCATAGCAGTAGGCATCAACATAGGATCATTTACTGGAAAAGCATAAACTCATCCAAAAGTGCTTCAAAACTACTTTACATGCCATGAGTTAAGCAATAGAATACCCAAAATATTTGAAACAAATGTACGACATAAGCTATTGCTTTCCAAAGAAGACGATCATTTACCTAGCTTCAGTATTGCTTTCCAAAGACGATCATTTACCTGGCTTCAGTATTCCCATCAGCAGTTCCTGTGATGCATCATCCTCTTGCGGATACCACCTTTTTGCAAATCCCATTGAGCGAAGACGGAGCCACCCTTCATCAAAAGCTCAATTGTCCTCAGCTGCAGCTGAATAGACTAGGGAGATCTCTTTCAAAGTTGAGGCATATCTCGGCATGGTTTGCACAGAATTGGGCCGTTCCCTCTTCTGTTTCAAGGACTAACATCTTCAGTTTAGGGAACATCTCAAGAAGGCCCAATATTTGCTCATATTCTTCGAGATAACCATTGAGATGTAGACATTCGGAAATGGTGAGAGCAAATATTTGCCTATCAGCTCAATTACCTGGTTCAACAATAAGTCAAGAGATTCTACTGAAACAAGAAGAGGAAGTGATTGAACCAAATTCCAAGAATGGTTGAAATCTTAATCAAGTGAACTATCTGTTGAAATCGTATATATATTTATATATATTATATATGGTCAAGTTGCGGAAGCTACTTTGACCAAGATTTTAGGTGTAACGTTTAATTTTGTGAAATTAAATGGCATAGGATCGATCTACATTTTAGTAGATGATCGTGATGTATTCACATTCTCAAATCCGATTTTGGTGAGTGAGAAATAATGGATCAAAGTTGGTCACTTAAACATGAAGTTATGTTAGGGGATAAGCATGGATTAATTAATCCTTATCCCATTGATTAATGTACATACATTAATTGTCTATAAAGTGGTTCATTGAACACTTGGTATAATTGTGCACAAGTGATGGGTTGTAAAAGCCGCAGCGTGCCGCCCGAACCGGGCCAGGTCCGGCGGGTTGAGTTGAGTTCGGGTTCGGGTTCGGACCGACCGGCCCGATTCGGTTCCATGGATCGTGGATTTTTGGGCTTGGTGGGGCTTGTTTGGTGGGCTGGTTGGTGGCCCGTTGCGCGTATTTTGGATCAATGTTTGATCGAGCCCAAAGATGGAGTTGGTCAGGGGCCCACTCGTGTGGCCCAATCCGTTGGGCTGCTGTGCCTGAAGAGGCGTGGGATCGTCCAATGAACACCGGGCCTTGCGCGTTATCGATTCGTCGTACCGTCGTAACGTTCGACATGATGGCTCTACGGGAAGCGTGCCCGCGTTGTCTTGAAACGCCGCTCGCTCGATGGATATAACTCCGTAACACCCGACATCAATGCGGTGTTGACTCGATATCTTTCATGAGGGGCGGCGCATAAATAGGACGTATCACAGCGTTAGTGAACTATTGCCAATCGCATTCGGCATTCAAGCACTCTCTGCATACATAGCTAGTGTCAAGCTCTGTCCTCGCCTCGTTCGATTCGCGGCTCGTTGGTATCGCGGTGCCACCGAGGCGTTGTCGTTTTATCTTTGGAGGCGATAGGCGAGCAAGGAAACTAAGGTATTCTGCGTCTTCTGAAAGGACTCTTCGACTCGGCATTAGATTACGGTTATCGTAATTCTTATTACATTTTCTTCTGTTTGAATTCATTGTTAGTTTTGATCTCCTACCTTTATTTCACGTTGTATTCATGGCAATCTTGTCTTGTTACGTACGTTTTCAAACAATGTGAGCGAGATAACACTTGCGAAGTTGAGACTATTAATTATCTTAAAAGCGTTGAAACCTAAACCTTTGCTTGGAGATGTCATTGTTCCGCCACCGACTCTTGCTTCCTGCCTTATTTTGCTGCCCACTGCCGCTTGATTGCCAATGCACTATGACTGAGTCGTGTTTGGTTCGATGCCTTGAGGTGACCATTGGACCATTTATCGATTGTTGGTTCCTTTTAGTGGTTCAACGTTTAGGTTCCACTTAGGTGGTTCCATTGGCTCGACATTTGCCTCTTGATTGGGTCATTGTTGGATCCATGGGATCGACACGTAGTTCTCATTAGAGTTCCATGTTCGGCACACTAGTGGTGTTGGTGGATCGGTTTGGGATCGATCTCGGCCTGTATCATACAGGGATGATGCATCGGCGAAACCGCCGAAGTTTGGAGGATCCGACTTGAGATGGCAACAAAGATCTTTGTTCTACCTCCGCGACATTGGGCTTCGAATTTCTTGGTGGAAGATGAGCCCGCCGTCTGCAGGGGGTGAGTGACTTTCACGTCAAGGCACATATATTTGGCCGCCTTGGCGACTATCTTTGTAAAACTTTATACTTGAGTTTAGAAGATAGTTTGTATAGTGTATATCTTTGTTATGGACATCAATGTATGTGGATGCGGCTAGAAAAAATTCGTATGATGTCACGGTCTAAGAAGTTCATTGTAGCGAATATTTGGACTATAAGATGGTGATTCTCGACCAATTATGGACCAAGTCGAAGTTTTAACTCATTGTACACGAGGTTCAAGCGAAGGACACTTTGTTTCGGACGGCTTTGTCGTCGCTCTGATTTGAGCTTCCGAGTGGAGAGACTTGAGGTCTACCTTAAGCACTAGCGAGGATGGCGCTTGAAGACTTGATCGTAGCTAGCATTGAGTGCGGGTGAAGAAGCGAAGATAAAGCGAAAGGCTTGCTCGATCTGAAGGCCAACTGTTGGAGGCGGTCCTCGACAACGTGTTCGTCGATGTGCCATGACAAAGGAAGGAAGGTGGTTGCCGTAAGTTTGGCGGGTATTACATGTGGTAAGCATGGCCACCTGATAAGGCTGCCGTCGACTAAGAAGAAGAAGGCTGAAAGTTGCCAACATTGTCGAGAAGGACTTGACAAATGTGACAGGATGACTTGATTGCCGTGGTGTTAGGGAACGAGCTTCAATCCGAGGTTACGGAGTTGGAGATGTGGTGCTCGAGATGTCGTCGGCATTGAGATCACGTTGAAGGATGTCTTGCATGTCCGGACATTCGCAAGAATTTAGTGTCGGGCTCGATTCTAGTTAACAAGGGTTTAGACTAGTTTTGAGTCGAGACAAGTTTGTCTTTACTAAGTTTGGAAAGTTCCTTGGTAGGGGTTATCTAGGGTCTTAAATTGAATGTAATGGATGTCGTAGTGTACCCAAGATTGCTATTAATAAAAATGTATCTTCCTCTTACGGTAAGTGCTCGATTTATGGTATTATAGATTAGGACATGTTAATCTAAATGCAATAAAAATATTAGTAAATTTAGATTTACTAAAGTTAAATAAGTTAATACACAAGCGAAATGTGAGGTTTGTGTGGAAGCAGAAATATTCTAAGTTACCGTTTCATTCGGTGAGGCAGACACTAAGCCTCTAGAACTTATTCACAGCGATGTGTGTGATTTAAAGTTTTACAAACTAGAGGTGGTAAAAGTACTATCACGTTTATTGATGGTAGTAAAGATATTGTTATCTTTACCTTCTCGAAGTAAAGCGAGGCTATTGAGCTTTTAAAAACTTGAAGCGAAGCGAAATCGACTATTGTCGAATTAAGGCTTGATCGATAGATAGAGGGGAGAATATGTAGCTCGTTTGAGGCATTATGCGACAAAGTGGTATAATACATCAAGCGATAGCTCATATTCACCTCGATCTAATGCGTTCTTGAGCGTAAAATCTAACATAAGGAGATGATGAATGCTTTGTTGATTAGTTCGAGGTTGCCCACGAGACTTGTGGGGAAATTTGTTTTACTGACCTACACTCTTGAACAAGATTCCACTTAAGTAAGGATGTCACTCCTACGAGTTGTGGAAAGGAAGAAAGCTATCGTACAAATATCTCGAAGTGTGGGGTGTTTGGCGAAGGTTGAGTACCTCTTCTAATCAATTCAATTGGACTAAAGATCGATTGTTCTTTATTGGTATCGTGTTCTGGACATATCGTTTCGATCCACGGTCGGAGGTACGAGATATGTTGTGGGGGCGGCGATTGAATCGAAGGAATGCTATATTCTTTGAAAGTGTTTATCACTATAAAGAAAGGATAAAAGTGAAGCCGATTCAGCTATAGAGGCGATGGTTAAGTTCGAGTTCTAAACCTTTGGAGGAAGAACCGATGTCGCATAGCGATCAGTGCGATCGAAGGGTTCGAGAACGAGGCGAGCGATGAAGTCGAGCATGAGGTTTGGTCAGACTATATTGCGTTCATGTTGGACGAAGAACGACTTGATCAAGTAGCTTATCTCGGTCGGGCGGATGCTCGGCGAGAGGCATCAGCAGATTGATTCGTCCAAAACCACACTTGGGTCTTTGGTTGATTTGCGAAGGTTGTAAGCCTTAGGATGCAAGTGGATCCTTAAAGAAAGTACTGGGGATGGATCGATTGAAAAGTATAAGGCCGTTTGGTTGTCGAAGGTTTAAACAAAGAGAGGGTGATGATTTCTTGATACGTATTCACACGTGGCGAGGATTACGTCTATTAGGGTGCTTCGCAATTCTGCTTTGCACAATCTTGAGATTCATCAAATGGACGTTAAGGCTGCGTTTTTGAATGGTGACCTCGGGGATGAGGTATATATAAACAACTTGAAGGGTTTAGTACACAGTCGAAAGGCGGTATCGACTTCGTGAAGTCTCTATATGGTTTGAAACAAGGCCTTGCAATGGCATGAAATTTGACAATGTAATGTTGGCAAATGGTTTCAAGATCACGAGTGTGACAAATGTGTACGTTAAGAACAACGATAATGGTTATGTTATGGTGTAATATGTATGTAGATGACATGTTGATCATGGGTAGTAATACTCAAGTCATTAATGACACAAAGCGCATGTTAAATAGAAATTTTGACATGAAGACATGAGTTTAGGCTGATGTGATTCTTGGAATCAGATTCTAAGAAGATCGAGACGGAATTATCTTGACACAATCTCACGTCGAGAGGTGCTTAAGAAATTCAATGCGTTTGATAGTTTGCTGCTAAGACCCCATTGGGCTCAATGTTCACTTGGTAAAACGAGGGAACTTTGTTGGGCAAGAAGACTATGCTAAGGTCATCGGTGTTTGATGTATCTTACAAATTGCACCGTTGCGTGACATAGCTTAGGTGTGAATAAATTGAGTGGATACGCGAGCAATCAGCAAGAGCATTGGAAGGCTCTAGTGAGAGTTATGGTACTTGAAGAATACTCAAAATCATGGGCTGCATTTCATGAGATATCCGCCGGTGCTTGAAGAGTGCTTGTGATGCCATTGGATATCGACACGAAGATTCACTTTCTGAGTGAGTGCGTGTTCACGATTGGGAGTCTTTGTTCTTGGAGATCCAGAAGCAGCGTGTATAGCCGATCCACCATGGAATCGAGAATTCATAGCTTTGGATAAAGGCGGTGAGGAAGAGTGGCTCCGTAATTTTGGAAGATATTCCATGTTGGTTTAAACTGTGCCCACGGTGATGATTCCTTTGTGATATGGCGCGTATTGGAAGGAAAAGTGATTTGTATAATGGTAAGTCTCGCGCATTACTCGGCGACATATCCTGTGAGGCGTTTGATCTCAGTGGGGTTATATCGATTGACTATGTCAGTCGATAGATAATCTGGCGAATCGATTAACGAAGGTTGAGCAGGGATCAAATGATCAAGTTCTTCAGAGAATGGGATTAAAATCCACATCTTAAGAACAATCATAGTGGTAACCAACCATGATGTTGGAGATCCCAAGAACTTGGTTGATGGAGAACTAAGCTATAGGAGTTAGTGTGTAAACTACTCGAGTTAGTATGTTCCAGAAAGCAAGCGGTGTTGAAAAACTTGCCTAGTGGTGAGGTTGGTGGTTGACTCTTAATGATTCCTAAGATACCTCGAGGGAGGTTGAGTATGGCGAGATACTGGTAAAGAATCACCTATGTAAGTAAGTGCAGTGGGGCGCTTGCAACAAAACATTATGAATCCAAAGTGGATGTCCATGGCCAAATGGAATCAAGCGTGAGACGGATGAGGTTGAGGTGTTAAAGTGTTAATATTATTGTCTCGATACGCGTTGTGGGGGAATAGTTGAAGGCATCGTGTCACTAATCCGCATGTGTCGATGGTACTAACTATGGAAGGTTGAGGCCAAAACCACTGTCGAAATATTTAACATCTGGATGAGTGTTGCTACAGTAATTCTATTTCCACTCATGTGGGTTGTTGGAAATCGTATATATATTTATATATATTATATATGGTCGAGATTAGAGCTCTACTTTGACAAGATTTTGAGTGATGTAACGTTTAATTTTGTGAAATTAAATGGCATAGGATCGATCTACGTTTTGAGTAGATGATGGTGGTGTATTCACGTTCTCAAATCCGATTTCCGGTGAGTGAAATAATGGATCAAAGTTGGTCATTAAACATGAAGTTATGTGTTAAGGGGATAGCATGGATTAATTAATCCTTATCCCATTGATTAATGTCATACATTAATTGTCTATAAGTGGTTCGTTGAACATATTGTATAATTGTGGCACAAGTGATGGGTTGTAAAGCCCCCGTCTTGTGCCAGGGGCGAGGCCGGTCAGGGCAGCGCGACCCAGTTGGAATGGATCGTGGATTTTTGGGCTGTTCGTGGGCTTGTTTCGTGGGCACGGTTGGTGGCCCATTGCCCGCATATTTTGGATCAGTTTGATCGAGCCAAGTGGAGTTGGTGGGGCCAGCTCGTGTGGCCCGATCCGTTGAGCTTTGCTTGCATGAAGAGGCGTCGGGATCGTCCAATGAACACGGGCGCCCGCGTTATCGGTTGTGTAACAAGTCGGTAACATTCCGACATGATGGCTCTGCGGAAGCGTGCTTACGTTGTCTCCCGCCAGCGCACTCGATGGGACATAACTCCGTAACACCCGACGATCATGTGGGTGTTGACTCCGGCATGCTCCATAGGAGGGCGGCCTATAAATAGGACTATGCACGATTAGTGAACTCTTCGATGCATTCACATTTCAAACGCATCTCTGCATATATAGCTAGTGTCGAGCTCACTCTCGCCTCGTTCAGTTCGCGGGCTCGTTGGTGCGCGTGCTGCCACCTTTGAGGCGTTGTCGTTTTATCTTTGGGCGATCGCGGAGCAAGGTACTAAGGGTATCTCGTATTGCGGAAGAGGACTCCTCGACTCGGCATTAGATTCGGTTATCAGTAATTCTTTTACATTTTCTTCTTTTTAAATTCATTGTTAGTTTGATCTCCTACATTTCGTTTAATGTATGTTTGAGGCAAATCTTGTCTTCGTACGTACCGTTTTCCAACACTATCACATGAGAATTAACAGGATCGCTTCATACTCATTATTCCTCTGTATCTATCAATCATATATAAGACATAGAATAAATCACAGAGAAGTAAAACCTTGATGCCCCGATCCGATACTGTGACTTTTCAACATGTTGGACGATGGGAAAGATCTGCGTCAATCTTTCTCAAGAAAATTATCCCAAGGACACAAGTCATACCTACAAAGGTTAAATACTGATAAAACCCAAGACTTACATGAGTTAAAGATGCGCATTCATCAGTGAACACTTGGGTTCCTCTTCGTAATGTTTCAAGGTTTGGCGTCAGATCCTCAGCTCGAATCCAGACCAGTTTCAACCATTGTACCATTCTTGATTGAAAGCAATTTCAAACTGCTAGAGCGGATACTCAAGTTATCATCCTCATTTCTAAAACAACATAAAGACTTCCAATTGAGGAGGCAGCCTGACAATATTTAGTTAACATCATTTTCACTAATATTATAACTGTAAATCGATATACTCTTGACTCGATTGACCGCAATCCCCTGAATATCAAAAATACAATCTTTGATCGACAACTGCTTAAGTGATGAACACAGTATAGAAACTGCAGCACCAATACTCTTCTTCTTCGAAAGCGGGGAGCACAGATGTAAAAAGAATTCTTCAACTTTATTTTCCATGGAAAAACGCGACCACGAATCAATATCACTAAATGCGACTTATTTGTAAACAATTCAACCACGAATTTAATAATCTTGCTGCCTCTCAGAATTTTAAAACCCATTCGAACTCTCGAGCTGTTTCTGCATTATGTACTATGCATAATAAGGCAGGGTATAGTGGTCAAAGGTTTTCATGGACTCGGAAATTGTCTTTACCATGTCACTCTCGGTAAAACTCAAAAATGTTATGTATTAATAGTCAGGCAACTAAGACAAGATTTGATGGAGTTGGGTGTCAGACTTGAGTTGGCACCAAGTGATTGGATCTAGAACATTTTACCTCACACTGTCATACATTAAGTAAAGAAGAAAAGAAAATTATGGAGTTCTTTGCATGGAATGAAGGTGCTATGGGCTATTATTAATCTAATGTTTCGACTTGGTGTCCATGAAGGATTTGAAACTAGTTGGACTCAAGTCCCATGATTGCCATACTTTAATGCGACAATTGCTTCGAGTTGCCATCCGTGGTGTTTTACCAAAACATGTGAGGTATACCATCACTAGGTTGTGTTTCTTCTTGATGTGTTGTGTGAGAGAGTTATTGATGTGTCAAGTTAGAGCAAATTCAAAGAGATATTGTGGCGACTTTGTGCTTGCTTGAAAAGGAATTTCCTCAAGTCATTCTTTGATATAATGATTCATTTAGTGGTCCATCTTGTGCGAGAGGTGGAATTATGTGGGCGATTTGGTATAGATGGATGTATCCGTTTGAAAGATTTATGAAAATCCTTAAAGGATATGCGCTTAATCATAATCGGCCGAGAAGGTTGTATTCTTGAATGCTATATTCTTTGAAGAAGCGGTGGAATTTTCTTGATTACTTATCAATGTCCACACGATTGGAATCCGTGCATTACTCTGCAAGCCATCGAACAAGTCCTTTAACAAGTGCTCGACACCGCAATCGGTGTTGAGGGTGGAAGCGAGCACGTCGATATGTATTGAACAATGATATTGAGGTCGACCCGTATATTGAGTATGTCCTCAACATATGCCCGACTTAATGATAGCCTTCATTTTAAATAATTATGCACTAATTTTTATGGATGTATCTTTTGAATGAGAGAACATACGGAACTTGTGAAGAAAACATATCCTACAAAACTTTAACTTGGCAACAAAGTGAACATAACAAAACTTTCATCGATTGGTTTAGTGAGCGTGTAAGTGTTATAGTTTAAAAATATTAAACAATTACAACAACAAATCCTTTTGTATTAATTTTAGTTTCTTACGAAGGTTGGAGTGACATCAGCACATTCGTCAAATCAAGCACATTCATTAGAATCAAGCACATTCATTAGTCGAATCTCAACAAAGGCTGAAGTGGATGGCGCATGGACCTAGCAAAGTGTTCTAAAATATCAAAGCTATTTGATTAATGGTGTTACTTACAATACTGAAAAGCGTGATAATCTGAGGTTGTTGAAAGTGCAGGTCGACTTAGTTGCAAAGCAATGCGGGTTTCAAGTGCGAGATAAAAACCAATTGTCGCGAGATATGACGTTCTATGGGGTAGTCGGAAATTTGGGAGCTTGATTATCAAGCATTTAGGATGGTAGTGTTTAAGTGTGATTGGGTTGAGAATAATGGTGGCGTGAGTAGATGATCTTCGTTTACCTTAGTGAACTTGAAAAGAATTGGGTTATTGGATTCGTTTATATTAGGATGTCGAGCTAAACAAGTGTTCTCGTTGAAGACCCTCAAGATCCTATATGATGCGTGGTACTCTCATGTCCCGATAAAAGTGCCGTGAAATGATTAGTGGTGCGAGTTGGAAGATATTGCTCTTAGTTACCAAGCTTTCGATAATGAGCTTCCAAAATGAATTTGAATGATGGCCGTGATGAAAATGAACCATCATGTGTTCGTCGAGATTGTGATGGAATTTGGGTTAACAATCGAACTCTTAAGCGGTACAATCCATGTTTGTGTGTTTTGCATTGTACATTGCTTATTTTATTTATGGTAAGCTAATTATTTGTATTGATATTTTTTCAATAGGTCTTGTGGTTACCATGGTTCTGGTGATCTTGATAACGATGGATTGGACTCGAAAAACCAATCAACAGAGAAATGTGTGTTTGGTGAGCTTGCAAGCGGAGGCGAAAGGATAAAAGTTGTTGAATTTAATGTGCGAGGACAACCAATTGGTGGGAGTTGCGGTGAAATGCAAAGCTATATTGGTCTTCTTGCTCGACAAGAGGTGAAGATAAGTTATAAGACTTGGAAATGGTGCGAAAAGAAGTGAAAGACATTATTTGGGAGCATGTGAATGTAAGTATGCTTGTTTAAATTATTCTTCTTGATCATATATAAATTGAATAATTGTAGCCTTAATATTTATGCATATTTTTTAATATTACCACGATTTGTATGGAATAACGAGAAAATTCTCTTTTGGTTGATTAGGTAGCATATGTAGTTCAAAAGACTTTGAGGCGGGATGTGAAGAATCTGCGAGGCACAAAGTGGCGGCAGTGGAAGTCTAAATTATATAAAAATACATTCTTTAACATAGACAATCCTCGGCTGAATGATCCACCCCGTGCGGTGGTATTCTCGTGAAGATTGGATGAATTTGTGCTATCTAGAGTATGAAGGTTTAAGGTAAGCAAATGACTTATGTGATAGTTTCGTACTGCGTCACGGGTTTGGATTGCCATTTTTAAACTATATTTCTCCTCTTCTGGATTACCAACAAGTTAGTGTTCCACATTATCTTTGGAGTTATTGATTCTTTGGAGTAAATTTTGTTGAATTTGCCATTTATGCGAGTTTTACATTAGTGTTATCTTATTCGGTTTATGCGCCCTTTTACTATTTCTTCATGTTTTATGATAACTCGGACAGAGTATTTATGTTCATACACTCAAAGGCGAAATAGTTTTATTATTGATTAGTTTTGGTTGATGTTCTTTGTTCCAAAAATGCGAGAAGTGTAGTCGGTTATTTAGCATTTGAGTTTTCTCGTGATCATTAGTAATAATGTTAATTGTCTCTTGAAATGCTAAAATTTCTTGATGTTTTGAAATGAGAGAAAATCTGGCTCTTTGTTTATTTTTCTTGGTATATTGCTTATCGGTGATTGGCAATGATTGTGAGATTATCATATGTTTAAAGCGGTTGGTTCTTACGTATTCTATTTATATTCATTGTGATCTTTCTCAAGTTTCCTTTTCTCTCATTGATGTACGACATGTTGTCTTTATATTGTCTATATTTGCCCGTGATTGAGGTGGTGTTGCACTTGATCCTTAGTTTTCTAATTACGGGGTTTAGGAAAGTTATTTTTGGTATGCAATGTGTATGTGTGCACTTGCACTCTAATGTAATCTGTCTCCCGATGTCGGTGTTGACCAATTTCTGCATTTTTAATTTCTAAGCGCGAGCATACAGGCATGTCTGGGGGTAGGTGGTTATGTTACTCCTACTACTTTCTTTAAAAATCAGGGCATAGACAAAGTAAGTTGAAGGGGAGATAAGAAAATCGGAGAACAACAAGAAATGATATGTCACCTACGATAGAGTGAAAAAACTTGAGCGAAATTACAAAATTTGAAAGACGAAAGATTATGAAGAAAGGAAGTTGTTCGATCAAACAGTGAATTTTGAGGTGGATGAAGACCTCGAGGACAAAGTGAAGGAGAATGAGAAGGAAGATGATTGCCAGTGATCTTGATTGAGAAAGTTGATCGTTCAATTATTATTTTTAGTTTAACATGATTATTGTTATTATTATTATTACTTCATAAACTTATGCTTCTTTGTTATTATTATTTGGTGTTCATTGTCTTCATAAAAGTTTTGCAAGAACAATGTCTAGGCATTAATACTGCTTGCTAGAATTGTCTAAGTTAGCACTCACATTTTCCTTTTGGACCCAGCAAGACTAGGGTCGAATAATTGCTCATAGGATCATGTCCCGTCCGTATTCCTACCAGGAAAATGGCCTTCCTTTGCATCTGGACCGAGCTCTGTAAAGATTTGTAAGAGAAGCAGTATAGGTCGATAAAGGAGATGATACATAACTAAGATCTAATCTGACCATCCTAAGCATGGGCGACTACGAGTAAGATTAGAACTGAATTATCATTACATCAACGGTCGAAGATAATTCGCTTTCGATGAAGGTAAACATATAAAATAGGAAGTACTTTTAGGAAATATGAAGACTTCATAGACAATCACGGGGACGACTCGTGGCAAAATTAACGTATATGAGCACCACCATCGTTTCCCATTCATTGTTTCGATTGCACAGTAGCATCTTCGGTCTGACATAATCAACATAAGCGATAGCATCTTCCACATTACTGTTTGTTTAGAAGTTCTTACACAATAACTTCATAAAGAGGATATTCACCTAGACATTGTTCTTGCAACATTCTGAATCAATAACACATTTTTGCATTTTACAAATCGGATTCTTGACAACACCATTTCACATTTCATAATTAGGCCATACAAAACACACCTTACATGCGATTAAAACTTGCAAGTTCTTGAATATATCGTGAGACAATTAGATGTAAACTAGCGACAACATTTCTTTCTTCCATTTCCAACCTTAGTTTGATATATGTAGATGTTTGTGACCCGTGGACGATGCGTTGATTAACAAACTAAATTATGAACTTGTTAGTCATAGTGATTTATTTGTTCTAGTCGGATATATTTAGGTGACTTAGAACCGTGTGTGACGTATTGATTGACAATGATGATTATTGTTATTATTATTATTTACATTTATGCTTATGCAAATTAGGGTGTCTTTTACGAAGAAAACAAAAATGCTGACAAAGAGTTGTTAAGGAGAGAAATGTGAAGTGTTTTGACACTTTGCATTAGTCCGTGAAAGTCTTGTATTTACATGTTGAAAAAACTTTGTGGATGGGAAAGGATATTAATTCCATTTGAAGATGAAATCTTTGGTAAGCCACTTGAGATTTTAAATACATCTTGAAGACATCATCCGGTTTTGTGAATTAGAGCGATTCCGAAAGTGCGTTGTGGTTTATATGTGGTAAATTTACTCTTTCAAAATTTATTTTGCAATGTTATGTATATGTTTATTTAATACATTTATTTATTTGTTAGTCACTTATTCGAGAGTTGAGGAGAGTACAACTACACTTGGTCATTGCGGTTTGTGAATCCATTTGAGATATCATATGTTCCCAAGGCGATCAAGATGCTGCGAACACGTGCTTTGGGCTGATAGGTTTGAGGTGTATCTCAAAATCAATTAGTGATAATCTGTGCAAGGGTAAGTCTTAAATCTTAGTTCATCGCCATTATCTTCTTTTTCTCAACATGTCTAATATTATATGTTTTCTATTGATTAGGAACATTGGATTCTTCTGATGGTTGATCCTCATGGAGAAGCGATTTATCTTCTTGACCCTCTTAGTCATCGCGTTCGTGATGATAGCTGAAATATATTGTCAACACGTAAGATTGACTCCTTTAATTCTTCTTTTCTTTTCGTGAATTGGAAATTATTTGTTGGGTTTTGGATGACAATTTGCTAGATTAGGGGCTCCCAAATCGAAAACCTAGTATCTGGATATTTTATAGACTTTGATTGTCTCTTCACTTTGAAGCATCAATATGATATTATACGCCCTCGTGTGCGTCTCCTTAGATTTTAAACTTGAATTGCGGGATCTGAGTTTGGTTGGTCCTTTGGAATGGTGCATCTAAAGCGAGATTGGCTTGTTGATGATAGATAGAGCTTAGTTATTTTATTAAATTTTGTGATTAAAGCGAGATTAGTGAATAAGCAGTTGTTATTAGGCGTAGCACTGTAGCATTGTTTATGTTATTGGATGTTCTTTGGTTAGTGGTTGAGGTGATGATGTTGGGAAACAACAAATCTGAAGAGAGATTCACATATATAGCATGGCGTTAGTTAATTTATCTTTGCAAATCATAGCGAGAAAATAGAATGTCGGGAAGAAAATCATTGTTTTGTGACCATTATATTTTAATTTGATAGAAATGTGGGAGTATGTCTAATGCGGAAAGATATATTAAAAGCGGTGGGGTTACTTTTCCTCTTAAAGTGAATCTGGTGAGTCATGTAGGGTGGACCTTTTGGGCATAATATTATCGATGAAATATGAGATCTATTTGTGGAAGTAGTCCATAAAACAACAACTTTCTCTTTGTGTCGATGGGTATCGGTTTGGCGATTCACTTTTACATTATGAAACAAGTGTTCATTAGTTTCCCAGTCTAGACATCTCATTGGATGGATGGACTGCGATTATCTGCTGAAATAGTTATAAACTATAGCAACAACACTTTAATGGATGGACTAACGATTCGATGCTTCGTTGGATAAGATAAAAGATAATGTAGTGATTAGTGATTCTTTTACGGTAGAACTTGCGAAAGCACTTGTTGGGTTCTCTGCTTTGTTCCTTCATCGGATCACCAGACAAGTCGCGGTAGGCGCCGTAAATCCTTTGGGATTCTGGTTCCGCCCTCTCTATCCTCTTAATTTAGTGAAGAGTCCGCTTCTATCTTACGCATGTTTTGTCGACTATATCTATCGTACTTTTTTTCGCTCTTGTGTTTTTACCTAATCGCACATTTTGAGTGTTACAATCTCAATCGTGTTGAAATCGATCTTTCTGATACGAGGATATTATTCCGGAAACATAGCTCACGATTCATGTTTCATCATCATTCTCCTCTTTGTATCGGACATTTCAAATTGATTCTGCTGAAGTCTTTGGTTAAAATTTTGAACTTCGTTAATTTTGGCCTAACAAATGCGTATCCCGTCTACGGAAAATCATGTATATTGGCGATGCTTTGGCGTATCGTTGATGCAAGGCGCTAGTTTTCTTTCGATTCTTCTAAACTAGCTGAGCATCACGACAAAGAATAATTACTCGTGAAGTAATTTTGGTTGAGGTTACCTTGCGTTCCATATCGTTGGGTTCTAGGCTTGATCATTGTAGGTTACGGGGTTGGTTGCTTCGCATTACATTGATCTAGTCGCGTGAGAAACAAATTTGTTAAATCATTAGAGATTTGGGGGCTAAGCGGAGGGCCATAGCTCTTCCTATGCTTTAGTATTTTCATCAAAACTTTCCCTCCTCGCAATATCACTTTTATTCTTCTATCAGTGAGCACGAGTTGCAATAAAAGCGGACTATTTTCACAAAATCTCGTATGGTTTGAACTTACTCTAGGTCTGCCCTCTTGAGTTGTTCTCCAACTAGTGTTGTAGTTATTATTGATAAAACTTATCATACCTTGTTCTTGATCTTGTGTAGTGTACTTTGAAATGTGTGTATTTGTGGTAGTATCTAATTACTATTAATTGCTTGAAGGCGATTTTATGTTTAATCTGAAATTGGAGAAAGAGGGAAGAAACGACCAAGTTGGGAAATTGTAAAGGTATTTTCATTTATCGAATCACATTTGTTTATGTTGGATTTCATATACATCTACATATTGCTAATATTTGATATTTAAAAAGTGTCCAAAACAACCCGATTCAAGCAATGCGGGTTCTTTGTACTCTGACTTCATGAAAGATATAATTGAAGAAGTTATGAAGGCGGTTCCATTTCTTTACGTTCATGTAAGATAATTCCATTTCGATTCTTTAATATAATCATTTTTTTCATACAAAAGTGCTAATATTCTATTTTGAATTGTTAATAGTTTAAATCGGTCTTACTCTCGAGAGGACATTGATGAAGTTCGCGTTGAATGGCAAATTTCATCTTCTTCCATATAGTCTTGTGATGTTTTAGTTGTAAGTGATTGATATTTTGAATTATTTTGTCTTGTGATATGTGGGATACGGTCTTATTGTTTTGTTATGTGATGTGCATAGTATTTTGGTATAGTGATTTTGTAGGCATATTGAAAGCAGTTGTATATTTTGTATAGTGATTTTATTCTTTGTAATGAAAACATATTGTATATTTTGAATAGTGATTTTGAGCGTAATCATGAGTATATTTTAATCTCATTTACTTGTGCTTTATTAATTATGCAGGTTTAAATAAAGAGATTAACTACGGTTGAAATTGAAAAACCGTAGTTGTTATTAAATTGACTCTGAGTTGTAATAGAAAAGCGTGGTAAATTTGGCATTAAAACAGTAGTAAATAAACTCAAAACCGTGGTTAATACATATAGACTACGCATAAAAGCGTGGTGTATGTGCAAATTTTTGTGTGATGCGTGGGGTATAGACTACGGCGTAAAAGGGTGATCATGTCTGGCGTGATCTATGGTGGGTATAGACTACAGCAAAAGCGTGGTGTGTGAGGCGAACTATTGTGTGATATATTGTATAGACTACGGCGTGGCGTGGTCTGTGTGCGGCGTGGTCTATGGTGGGTATAGACTGCATAAAAGCGTGGTATGTGGCGAACTAATGTGTGATGCGTGTGTATGGACTACGGCGTAATAAGCGTGGTCATGTGCTAAAAGCGTGATGCATGGTGGGTATAGACTACGCATGCTTTATAGTGTGTCTTGGCGTCTTTTTCGTAGTGCAGGGTATGGACTACGCTAAAAGGCGTGGTCTGTGTGCGGCGTGGTCTATGGTTGGTATAGACTACGGCGTAAAAGCGTGGTGTGTCTTGGCGTCTTTTACGTGATGCGGGGTATAGACTACGGCGTAAAAGCATGGTCTATGTCGGGCGTGGTCATGGTGGGTGTAGACTGCGGCTTAAAGCGTGGTGTGTCTGGCATTTTACGTGATGCGTGGGTATAGACTACGGCGTGGCGTGGTCATGTCGGGAAAAGTGGTGTGTGCGCTGCTTTTCTCTGCTTTTCTCTACACTGCACGATGCGCATAGACTACACATAAAGCGTGTAGTCTATCTTTGTTTTTGTAGTAGTGATGTTTGATTGAACTAATAACATTCTTACAATCGAAGAAAATAGTGACTAATATATCGAGCTTGATCGATGATGATAAAGTTGAAACATGACCACTTAGAATATCTACTATTGCGAGTTACGGAAACTAGAGATTGTGGGTTTATCTCCATTCTTGATCTCGGATCCTCGAGTTTTGATTGTAAGAATGTTATTAGTTGATAAATGTCGACTTTCGTCTTGTGTATTTGGTCTACGGTTTACCCGTCCACTGCGATCGGCGCGATCTTCCAAAGTGTGGGCACTAGAAAAGCAACTATTTCACGGACATTAAGAAGATTATCAATTATAAGACTTTATAATGAAAATAATTATCGGTTTAAATTAGAATGAACAATCACCTTATCGTCGAGCACATACGTGAAGACATCACGTAAATGTGAGCGGGGAAGGTGGGCGGCGTCTAATAAGCGAAAAATAGTATAAGGCGAATCTAAAGCTAGTAGGTTTGTGACTAAAGTTGATTATCAAGGCGATGAGAATTATATTACATACTTGGGGAAAATGTGATAGCATACTGATCATGCTTCACTAATGACATGGGAAGCAGACGTCTTTCTATAAGCAGGGAAAACCGTTGTAGACCTTGATGACTAAATATATATATGTTAAGAAAACGAAAAAAAGAACATTTGACGGATCGTATTTCATGCTTCGCTTTTACACATTTAAATAGCTTGTTGTAATCTTACGTATTTGAAGAATTTGCAAACTCTACACTTTTTCTAAGTAGATAGCATACTCTCCAAAACTACAGCTTATGTAATCATCAAGTAAGGTGATCGGTTCTTTGTCTACAAAGAATTGAAAATAGTCAACCACCATGTACAGTCTGGAATTGCCTTCCGCTAACATGAAAAGCGCTACAGTCCTTGCACACACATTATCTCGCTTACAGGCCATCAAGTGCAATAAATAGCACCGTTTGATCCTTCCTTGTAAACGAGGTTTAGCCGTTTAGGCTCTCGAGCACATTTAACACTAATATCCATCTATGACATCTCGTTCCGGAAAGTTTGTTTCTTTCTTTTAAGTTCTACGTATGCGTAATAACTTGATTTTCAAGCGTGACACCCCAGATTTCTAGGGAAGAATTTAGTTCATCAAAGTTCGACCTGTATGACCGATTTTCAAGTTTGTGGGTTGTTATATTTAATAATATTTTGAAGATTCTATAAATACAAATTAAGACCAACTTGTTATAAGAGAGCGAGAGAAAGTACCGAATATGTGTGTGAAACAACTTCGCCGAGAAGATCGATGGGTAATGAATATTACATGTTACATTGCAATATTACGTGTGGGGTTGATTCCATACATATGTACTTAGTTTGAATACTAAATTCAAAAAGATCTGGATAAACTATACTTGGAATTGTGATGTTATTACTGCATTGCCATGAACATAATGTTTGAGCATTTACTGATACTGTGTATTGTACTTTGAAATGTGTGTATTTGTGGTAGTATCTAATTACTATTTGTTATATATGTAAATATATTATAGATGCATATTAGAATCCTATTAGGATTAGGGTTAGAATCTACTAGGATTAGGGTTATTCACATGTATATATAGGAGCTATTTTCATTGAATGAGTGGGACTTTTATTCCCCGTCTCATATCTTATACACTTATAACACTATTAATTGCTTGAAGGGCAATTTTTATGTTTAATCTGAAATTGGAGAAAAGAGGAAAAACCAACTTGGGAAATTGTAAAGGTATTTTCATTTATCAAATCACATTTGTTTTATGTTGGATTTCATATACATCTACATGTTGCTAATATTTGATATTTTAAAATTGTCGAAACTGACCGATTCAAGCAATGCGGGTTCTTTGTACTACTGACTTCATGAAAGATATAATTGAAGAAGTTATGAAGAGTGGTTCCGTTTCTTTACGTTCACATGTAAGATAAACATTTCATTTCTTTAATATAATCATTTTTTTCATACAAAGTGCTAATATTCTATTTTTTGAATTGTTAATAGTTTGAAATCGGTCTTAATCTCGAGAGGACATTGATGAAGTTAGCGTTGAATGGGAAAATTTCATACTTCTTCACATATAGTCTTGTGATGTTTTAGTTGTAAGTTATTGATCTTTTGAATTATTTTGTCTTTGTGATATGGGATACGATCTTATTGTTTTGTTATGTGATGTGCATAGTATTTTTGTATAGTGATTTTGTAGGTGTAATGAAAGCAGTTGTATATTTTGTATAGTGATTGTGTATTTGTAATGAAAGCAGTTGTATATTTTTGAATAGTGATTTTGAGCGTAGTATGAGTAAATTTTAATCTCATTTGCTTGTGCGTTATTAATTTATCTGAGTTTAAATAAAGAAATTAAATACGGTTGAAATTGAAAAACCGTAGTTGTTATTAAATTGACTACGGTTGTAATAGAAAAAGCGTAGTAAATTTGGCATTAAAAGCGTAGTAAATAAACTTCAAAACCGTGGTTAATACATATAGACTACGCTCGAAGCGTGGTGTATGGAGTATTGTGTGATGCGTGGGTATAAACTACGGCGTAAATGGCGTGGTCTGTGTGCGGCGTGGTCTATGGTGGGTATAGACTACGCATAAAAGCGTGATGTGTGTGCGAAATTTTGTGTGATGCAGTGGGTGTATGGACTATGCGTAAAAGCGTGGTCTATGTGCGGCGTGGTCTATAGTGGGTATAGACTACTGCTCGAGAAACGTGTGTGTGTGCGAGGATTTTTATGTGATGCATGGGGTATAGACTACGGCGTAAAAACCGTGGTCTATGTGAGAAAAGTGTGGTCTATGGTGGGTATAGACTACGGCTCGAGCGTGGTGTGTGTGCGAGATTTTTGTGTGATGCGTGGGGTATAGACAGCGTGGCGTGGTCATGTGAGGAAGGTGTGAGTCATGGTGGGTATAGACTACGCATAAAAACGTGGTGTGTGTGCGGGGAATTTTGTGTGATGCATGGGTGTAGACTACGGCGTGGCGTGGTTTATGTGATAAAGTGTGGTGTATGGTCGGTATAGACTACGCATAAAAGCGTGGTGTGTCTTGGCTATTTTCTCTACACCACTTTTCTCTACACTCGAAATGCACATAGATAGACTACACATATAGCGTAGTTGATAACTCTTATAAAGACTTATTATAGGACCTTTTGATAATAATATCCTTGAGTGTTCGTCTTATGTTCGTTTGTTTCTTTGTTGTTTGTTTCTTTATGTTATGTTTGCGTGCGTATGCGTGTAGGATTGAGTCGGTGGATTTAAAGGGTTTAAGTAAATTTATCGCTATTTAATTGGTTTATGGCATGTAGCGAAGAAGAGCGGTGAAGGCGATCTTTGAAGTCGTGAGTCGAAGCGAGCTCCGGGTTGAGCAGCAAGACGAGGCCGAACTTCGTGAATGAGCTTGACTTGAAATCGAGGAAGGATAGGCGAACAAGGCTGGGTAATCGGGAACAGGTCGAACTCGAAGGCGAAGTCAAAGCTCAAGGAAAAGTGGCGAGGATCTTTGGGCGAAGTCTTGAGCGAGATCGGGAGAGAGCCGGCCACTCGAGCTCGCGGCTGAAGCCGAGCTCGAGGCCCACAGGCTCGTAATCAAGGCCGAGCTCAAGGCAGCGAGCTCGTAATCAAATGCGAGCTCAAGAATGGCAGAGCTCGTAATCAAAAGCAAGCTCAAGAATGGCGAGCTCATAATCAAGCCGAGCTCGAGAATAACGAGCTCGTAATCAACCGAGCTCGAGGCGGACGAGCTCATGACAAAGTCTAGCTCGTGGCGAGCAGGACTCCGGGAAAGAAGAGAGCAGACAAGGTTGAGTTGGCGGTGAAGCCGAGCTCGTGAATTAAGTCGAGCTAGTAACGAAGTCGAAATCTAGAAGCGAAGTCGGTCGTAAGCGGAGAAGAGCACATGATGATGGATGATCAACAACGAAGTATGAAGGTTTTGGTGAAGGCGGGAGATCTGAGAACCACGACCACATGGCATCAGCCACGACGGCATAAAAGGATCTTGCGGTTTGTTATCTATCGAGCCAGCGAGAAAGGGCGGAAAATCGGAGGTTGAAGGGCTAGCAGTGCGCCGTCTGCCCCTAAAAAAGCGAGGTGGTTATTAAAGGGGACGGACAACGAGAAGAATCTATTCATATTCTAGGGAATATCACAATCATTAGAAGAAGGAGGAATCGGAAGGCGATAACTTGGAAAAAGCCATCGGAAGGCGGCAATCGAGAAGGAGCCGTGATTTCGTGACGAGTTTACTTTCTTTTCTCGAATTCTTTTTACTTGTTATGGCATTCGTGTATCTGGATATTGTTGAACGACTCATTGTGAGCTAAATTGTAGGGACTTGATCTTTTGATGAAACCCATGCTCGTGTGACGAGCTCATTTCTCACAACTTATCTTGTTAAATTTCTATTGTTCTCTTGGAGTTATTCATCTTGCTTGTGATTGATCACCATGGGTGGGATTTTAGCTCTATAATTTACGGTAAGTTCTTATAGGTGGAAGCGAAAGTGTGTTAAAACATGATTTAAATATTATGTGTGTGAATAGCATAAGAATATGTGTTTACCTGCGTGACATAAATGAATGGATTAGTAAAGATATTCTAAAATTTGTTTGGTATAGGAATATATCGAATGACTTATAGAATATAATCTTAGATTTGAAAAATACTTAGAATCGGGAAGTTCATGTCATGGTAATGAAATGATGATAAAGGCTGTAGCATATTGTCTGAGCATGGGTGAAATCGAGAGGTCAGTCTATTTCTCTTCTTATTATCAGTTGTTTTATCATATATTTATCGAAATTTCACCTCGTTTCATAGTAAAATTCTCTTAGTTTTGGTTCCTGTCATTTTTATTAAATTGTTACTTCCTGTTTAATTTCCCTTGTGTTGTTCTCTTAAACAAGATTGATTGTCGGCGTGATTTAAAAAGTACGATCCATGTGGATTCGATCTCGGAATATTTCCGTGTATTACTTGTTGACTCGTGCACTTGCATATATTAATTGTGTTGCAACATATTATCACACAACAAGTTTTTGGCGCCGTTCTTGGGATCGCCAATTATAAATTACGTTGATATTGCAATTTTGTGTTTATTTGTTATTAGTGGTTAACTCGATTGTTTTCTTTTGCGTGAAACATGGCTCTGGATTGTGGTATATCATGAAGCGAAGCACAGTATTATACCCGTTAGATCCGAGATTGAGCACTTTTCGTAGAGGAAGGCGATGTCAAAGCGTCCGTAGGCGCAAGCGAGAATGGCGCACGGGAGGTAGGAGAAATGCCATTGTTATTTCGATGACCAGAAAGGGGTATCGTGACTCGCTAACCCCAAATTTAATGAGTTAAATCAGGAATTACCCGACCAGTGCAAACAAACCGATTCGGTGAAGCGGTCATATTCAAATGCTCCAAGCGATGGGGCGATTCGATTGGGCAACCACGGAGGATCCACATCTTCATCTTGGTCTTTCTTGGAGGTCGGTGACTCGTTGAGTTACACGGTTTCTTGGCGAGCGTTGAGACTTCAGTTGTTTCCTTTTCGCTATGAGATCGTGCAAAAGCATGGTTGAATGGTCTTCCATCGATTCTATCACTTTGTGGAGCGAGCTCGGAGAAATTTTTTAATGAAGTACTTCCGCCTACAAAGAATGCGAGATGCGAAGCGACGTCATGTCGTTCGGTGAATGATGATGAGTCGGTGTGCGAGGCATGAGAGCGTTATAAGAAATGCTTGAAATGTCCTCGCCACGGCATTCCATACTGCATTCACTTGAGACCTTCTACTGATGGGTTAGCGCGTCCACGCTTGGTGCTCGATGCATCCGCAAATGGAGCTATTCTCTAAATCTACAATGAGGCATCGAGATATTGGAAAGGATTGCAAATAACAATTGCCGATGGTCGATTCTCGTGTTCGATGGGGAAGAAATCATTCTTTGGTGTTTTGGAGGTTGATGCCTTGGGCGTGCTTGCTTTCAAGTGGCGTCCATGAGCAATATGTTAAAAGGCTTGCAAGTAGCCAATCCGGTTGTTCAACCGACAAGTGTTCGGTGGTCGCGCCCACAATGCAGTGAGCGAAGTGTCGTCGTTTATTGTGGGGAAGGGCATCACTGATTGTTGCCCGTCAAACCCGACCTCGGTGTGCTACAGGAAATCGAATGGCGGAGGAATAATCCTTATTCACAAACATACAATCCGGGGTGGCGGCGATCTAATTTCTCATGGGGAGGCGAGTCCGGAACAGTGGTGGAGAAATTTTGAGAAAATACGTGCGGCAAAATTTCGACCAGCGCAACAACAGAACAACTACATAGCCCAATCCATGGAAACATTGATGAAAGAGTATATGGCTAAGGCAGATGCGATGTCTGAGGACAATCCACTTGCTCGAAATTTGGAGGTTCGGATCGGACAATTAGACGAGATGAGGAATCGACCACTTGCGATCTTCAGTGACACGGAAAATCCTCGGAAGATAAGAGCGTAATAAATCGAAAATTTAAAACTTTAATTGGTGATGCTTAGACCAATTATTTGTAGTAGTTAGTCCTTAATTATGTTTAAGAAACCAATGAAACAAATTAGAATCGATTCGGAGATCGAATACTAAAAAATCAGCGATAACTAGTCCTACGGATTAGGGTTTTACGAGTAGCCTAAAAATAGAATGAAAGATGAGAATGAATCTCCATGAGCAGTTTCATTTTAGAATCCTCGCACGAAAACATGTGAGAATGCAAAGAATGAGAATTTTGACATCTTGCAGGTCGGTCTTAAACACTATTCTGAGCGGAACAACTTCGATGCATGCTAATCGTAATAAATGGTGATAACAACCAAAATCATGAAGGAATAATTTATTATGAATTTAGAAATTATAAGAATCAATTTAGAAAAGAATTCTGAAGAACTTAACGAGCAGCGGGTAAAATATCTTAGGGCAAACCCTAAATTGATCGAGCGACCCGAAACTCGAACAGGGGTCTAAATACATAAAATATGCTTTATAAGACTCAAATTATTTATGAAAGCTCAAAAAATTAAATAAATTTTGAATGAGCATATTTTAATCGTCGACAGCGGTTTTCATGATAACTCGGAATTGACTTATCGGACGATGTCGAACCCATTAAATTTTATGAACATTAAAATAAGTCTTTTAAAGGCTATTTAATAAGATATAACCTTAAGATTTAGAAATCGATCGAAAGTCGTTAAAACTTAAAGTCGGTATTAACATACCAAAGCGGGTAATTTGACCAATCCACCTCCCAACTACCACCAAGACCACCCCAAAATGGGCAATGACAGCCATTAGGTCTGGGATATCAGTAAGGACGTTCAAGGTCAGACCTCATTCATCCTTTCACATTTTCTCTCGTTTTAAATTTCTCTCCACCTTTTCAAACTCCCAACACTAAATCCTCCTCCCAACCTCTCCCACACTCAAATAATCCTTCTAAGACCATAAGAAGGTATTATTCATCATCCTCTTCCATCCTAAAGGGTGGAATTTTATTTTGAATTTTGGGTTTAAAAACCCTAGTTTGCTCCTCATTTATTTTCGTGACTTTAGAGACTTCAAATGCTCTTAAGATATGAATGAAAAATGCTTAGAATAATGTTATAAGGCTACTGTAAAACTTTCATAATTTTTGGAGCATGTTTTTTTTTTTTTATTTATGCTTTATTTATTTTTAAATATGTTAAAGCATGATTTTGTGAATGTTATTTGATATTATTACTTGCTAAGGTTTTATAAGCATGTAGTAAAATTTCACAATTTTCAGAATAGTTTTGGAAATTTTTATAATTACCGTGAGGTATTTGAGATTTTAAGGCTTGGATTTTAATTTTTTGTTGAAAATAGTTGAGATATGGTGTTTAATATATGATGTGAACATCATATATAAATCTTGGGATTTTGAAACACATCTCTATTTTATTTCTAAATGTTGAATACTATATATATATATATATATATATATATATATATATTTTATTGTTTGATTTTGGTTGAGAAAAATAGTTGAGATATGGTGTTTAGGATATGATATGAACATCATACATTAACCTTGAAATTTATTCAAACACATCTCTATTTTCTTGATGAAACAAGTGACATACATATATATATATAATGATTTATTTGATTTTATTGCTAAAAATAATAGGAGGTGTGATATTATGAAATATTGGTTAATGTTTGGTGTTAATATTACATGTTTAATTCATATATAAACATATTGTGCAAGATTGTAATTTATTGAATATGTATATATATAATGTGGAATTACGAAAACTAATTAAGGGAGAAAGCATGGTTTTAAAATTTTAATGCATGATATGAAGTGATATTTCATGTTTAGTATATAGTATAAGCATGAAATAATTTTTGTGGAATTTATTGAACACAAAAACTTATTGATTTGAAATTGCCGAAAGTTTAAAATTTTAACCTATGGTTTAAAATTTTATATGATGATATTGAGTTGATAACTAAATTCTATAGTATGATAGGAGTATAACATGATTTTATTGGAATTTATTGGATACATATGCTAATTCTTGCTAATTATCAAAAGCGTAACAAAATGGTAAGTATGAGTTCGATTCTAATGTTAAATGATGCTATGATAGTTAATTATAAACTTAGAATGAGTGGTTGTGATTAGGGTGGATGAATGGAACACTTATGCACTTACACAATGATTGTGTATTACATTAGAAATTAGGGTTTTCTAATGCTTAGTATAGTTTATGTTGTGTATGGTTTTGTTGATGTTGAATGTTTATGTTTATGTTGAGCGAACAAACCAAAACCCGAGCGTAAACAACATAATCTATATGAGCGAGAATCGAAAAATCGACCAATTTCGATAACTTAAGGCGGAATAAGCGAGAATCGAAGTTAGACACAAATTAGGGTTTTATTAATGAAAGGATACTCAAGCGTGAGTTCTACGTTAGAAAAAACCAAAGTCGACTTCTAGCGTTAATATTGATAACGACAACTCGATACGATATTAGTTGGGCGTAAACACAACTCGATAATGAATAACGATTATCGACATATGTAACCTCCGTGAGTTAAGTTAAATACCTGATATGCGTGATAATGTAACAACGATTGAACATAAGATGTCGATCCTTATGCCTCAAAAGCCGAGTTAATATTCCCGAAGTGCCGTTTATTCTTAGTACTAATTACTTACGATAGCATATGTCCACTTTGGAATTGTAAGTCGATATTCCTCTTTTAATTATCGTTACTGTCTGACAGTCGTCGATCATAACCTACTAAGGCGTAACCAAAATTGTTAAGTCAGTTAGTGGCTTGAGAATATCTAATTTACCAATCATAATTTGATTACCGACAACCTATAACGTAATAACGTTATAATAAAACTAAGGTTAAGAGTCGAGGATAGACTCGAATATGTGATTCATAATTGAAGATCACTATGAGCGATGAGGTAATATAGCTTGGGAATTGGGGATGTAAGATAATAGAAATTATCTTAAAACAATCACATAAAATCATAAAGAAACCTAATTGGGAACTTTAAGTCGTAGTTTATAAGCGACCTTGATCGATAGAAAGAATCTAAGAAACACTATTTTCTTATGAAGGGTTTGATAAATGCGTGCTCGTGAGGAAGAACATCACACCTGCTCTTTTAGAACCACTAACTTGGATTAGCGGTGGGCTTTCTTGAAGCGAAAATGTTATGCATATCTCAAGCATGTTTTACAAAGCTTTATGAAATATTATCACATGAAATGTTATTGACGCGAATGTTTATGTTTTTGTTATCTATACGAGATTGGTATATCAATATGGTATGTGAATGTGTTGGTCCACCATGTTAAAAAGGTATGATCGGATCCGACTTAGTTAAGGACTAACTTTCGGATTGTGTACACATGTATTTGTGTGTTAAGGTTAGCTACCTCTGCAGGTCCGGCGACTATGTGTAGGTGGCCCTCCATAAATGCATATATGAATGAATGAATGATCGAGATATGGAAACAACGTGAATGAAATAGTTGACGAGCAGCTTTTGGAAAAGCGATAAAATGTTTGATAGGCATGAGTCTTAAACTAAAATCCTCAATGCGCTTATTGTGAAGCGATTAATAACTTTTGACAAAGAAAATGTTTTGCAGCGAGTCCTGAGTACTTTTGTACTTAGCCACGCATTCGTTTTTGATGTGCGGGTTGATCGAGATCGATGATGGGTGCGGTGGTGCGAGTAGCGACTATTTTGATGCTTAATTAGAAGGTTTCTAGAACGCGGGCATGCATCGTCATATGCATGTCCACGTGCTTATTCTTTGCTTAACTCGATATTATTTTGATGCTTGATTTATGATTGCTTTCATACCGTATTGAACTTGAGGTCGTACCTTACCTTGAATTGAGCCACGATTGGGTTATTGTTGAACCTTGAACCTTTTGGCGAGTCATACATGACTCGAGTTGGTGATGAACAGTTTATCCCTTTAGTCATGCATTATTGAGTAGTTAAATGGTTAATTGCATTGATTTGTTGTGTTTATATCCATTTGCTTCACTATATCGGTGGCGATCCATGTGATCCGTGCTTCCTTGGGAAGTCGGTTCGTCCTAAAAGTGTTGTCGAGCACTTGTTAGCTCTGAACCTAGAAACCCTTTCCTTGAATCTGAGGTTGAATGTTGAGTCTAGAAATTATTTAGGTTTGGTTGCTCTGCACTTTACTCCATCGTCGTCTGCTTTCGGCGAGGAAGAAGGTGCTGTTTCAACTAAAGGTTGTTTTGAAATGATTGAAGTATATGAAATGTGAATTAAATTTCAATATTGCCTTGTTGGAAATTGAAAATATTTGGAAAATTGAAATTTTGAAATTGAAAAGTTGTTTCAATTGACTAGTCATTAGCTTGAATGATGAGTTACAAGCTTTAGGAGCTTAGTAAGTGAGTAAATGAGAATGCTTGATTATCGCACAAGGTGTCGCGATTTGTGTTTACTATTGTGTCACGAGCATGATAGAAACATGATACAAATGAGTATGTTTCCCATGAGAACATAGACTCTTGGGCAGCATGATCCCTGCGCGAACTTAGTATGAGAACATAAGTACCCCAATTGAGCGAAATACTAAGAAAGAACAAGAACATAGAAATCTTAAGAATCATAATGCGAGCGGATTCGATGATGAGAGCGATGAATCTACAATGAGCGGCGACGCAACTTGAAATTCGTCTTGTTATGAGTTCAATTGCTCTACGTGAAGGAATTAAGAAAGTTATCGTGTCGCCTCTATCGTAACAATAATGAAATGAATCAAGTATAACTATAGGGAAGCATAAAAATAATGATTTGTAAGCTCATAATGAGAGCGGATCGATATGATCCTATAACGTGAATAGAAATAAGAAATCGAGACCCGATAAGATAAGGTGACCACTTAGCCTTTACAGAAGGCTGAGCCTCGATCAGCTCTTGTACCTGAAAACCATACCGTCTCTTCCGGAGACCAAACCAGAAAAGTAATGCCGTAAGGATTTGAGCATGTAGGTCGTAGAAGAATGTAGATTGCTATAACCTTCTTTGTATAGATGTTTATTGTGTACGTCCTTCTTCTAGATACAGATTATGGTTACGTGTCGACCATAGTGATACTTTCCTTTTGAGATGGCTGGGACTGTGTTCACGACTAGGCGCCTCTGTCCTCTAGGGCCATCCCGAGGAGGTTATCGATCGTCTTGCTCCTACGGATGTGCTCTGAGGCGACCTTGGCGAGTTTTGGCGCACTTTACGTCGGTGGGCTGCGGCACATGCAGGGTACATCGCGTTATGACGGTGTACTCCGCGATCATGAGGCGCCATCCGGCGGCAAGTTCACCCGTGAAATATCGGTGGACTACATTTACCGGCGTCGAGAGAGCTTTGACACAGGCGGATCGCCTCGCTTTGCTAGCCACTTGAGCTATGTGTTCACGATGTGCGGAGCTGCGCCCGTGGACCGTATCTCCCTGCGAGAATACACTTGGCGTGGCGAGATTCGGATGGCTCCATCGGAGGTGCCTCGCTTAGCGGTGATGGATCGGTGTTCTTGCTTGGCGGCGCGCGGGGAGCATGTTCGGCGGGACCTTCCGTCCCGACGGCTCGCTTCCGGTCCTACCACCGGTAGGATTCCACCCGGCATTGCCTTGAGACCATCACCGCGGTCATGCCATGCCCATATCCACCTCCACGGTTGGCCCCACAAGTCGGCCGTCGCCACCTCCGCTGAGCCTTTAGGCCACGATCTTATGGGGCGATGATCCGTGGCGAGCTACGGATCTGATGAGAGGACCGGCGTTCGTCCCATGGTTGCCCGTTTCGGATGATGCTTACGAGGAGGTTATGGCGAGATCCGCGAGACCTAGCTGCTATGGAGGCCGGGGCGCTAGAGATCGAGAGCCCGTTGTCCACATGCCGTGGCGAAGGAGGACCGGGAGGAAGATGGGAGGAGGACCAGGAAGACCGGAGGAGGATCCGGAGGAGGACCCAGGAAGACCAGGAGGAAGACCCGGAGGCGATATATCGGTGATGGCGAGATGGAGGGTGGGCGGCTCCATGCTTCCGATCCGACTCCGATGCATGGGCCGATCTACGCTCCGGGCGACCATAGATCTAGTTCTTAGGACTAGATTTTCTTTTGTCTATATACTTTGTATATCTTTTGATGCATCTGAAGCGATGAGTTGTTCGACATGAACCCATTTATGACCACAATAGCGTGTTGATTTTTATGCGCGCCGTGACGAGGTACAGTGATGCGGTATTTGTTTTTGGCATCATACTCATGCAGGTATTTTGTAAAGTTTAAAACAACGATGAAAGTCCTCGTGAGGCGATTAATATGATATGATGATAGCTCTTGAGAGCCTTTTGTTTTAATATGGTGTTATGTGGTATTCGATGTTGTTTTAAAATTTTTGCTACGTATATAAATACCAGTTGATATATATATAGATACATTAACCACGATGGATGGTATAAGGCGAGATCTAATTTCGTGTGTTTATGAAGGATAGGATGCCGCCGAGCGAGGAATCGTGAGATAACACGGAAAGAGGCCACACCACCACCACCACCACCTTACAAGTGAGGCGGATCGAGGCTGTTCTCGGGCAAAACCGCCCACCTTCAGCGGGACCGGGAATCCCGTTGGCCGAACTATGGATTCGGCTGCGGGCGAATCTTGATTCCTCCACTGCACATCACGAGGCGCTTGTCATGCGTTACCTTCCGGATATTGGCGCCACCGACTTTTGGTGGGGCGAAGAAAAACCACGGAGGAAGAAGCGGAAAGTTTCTCACAGGAGGAATTGAAAGAGGAAGTGTCAGAAGTACATTCTAAGAGTTACTGGAAGAGGAAGGAGCACGAGTTTTACAACTTGCGCGAGGAAGACCACGGTCACCGATTACGACCATGCGTTACGTGAAATGTCACGGTATGCACCTCGGTGGTAAACACCGCGAGAAGAGGGCCGAGAAATTTTAGGCGGGACTTCGCCATGAGATCGGGTATCGTTGGCTGGTCACGGAGATCGACTTACCGTGAGGCCCTCGGTCGGGCATTGGACATCGGTGCCTTGCTGAAGATAGAGTCGTCACCGTGCATCCCCGACTCACGCAAGGAGATCGCGGGAAGAGGAAGTGGGAAGGACCCCACCAAGGCAAGGATCGAACAGCGGCCGGCCGGGGAGGCCATGGCAAGAAATAACGTGCCATCAGGCGCAGGCGGGGAATGGGCGCCCGTGGTACCCGCGTCGGCGGAAACCAAAAGTCGTGAAGCTCCCATGTGCCCCGGGTGCCATAGGGTCATAGCAGGGCATGCGCATTCACGAATGACGGATGCTTCAAGTGTGGCGGAAGGGCCACTACTCGAGGGCTGCCGGGACACGCCAGGAGGAAATGGCCGTCCGAATGTGCCCAACCAAGTCGACCGGTCCGGGCTATCAAGCTCAACCGATCCAACAACAGCCCCGGTTCGGTACTATCAGCGAATCAGCGACCATATCAACCACGGTGGCAATGGCGACAACAATGGCGACAACCGGCGGACGATGCAAGCCCCAACAGCGCGTACCACAACAACAACAACAATAGCGGCGACAACCGCAACAACCACAACAACTTTATCGGCAACAACGGCCGCCCGAGCGAGGGCCTCGCCCTCAACCGGAAAAGAGACTTCCATGAGCGCCAAGGAACCAAGGAAACTTGGCGGTATGGAATACTCATCAAATGCACATTATCCTCTTGTTTGATCTTGGCCTTCGCGTTCCTTTATTGCTAAAGCATCGTGAGAACTTAGGATTAGACCAAATCTGTTGAACAAATTATGAAATTTCTTCCTAGTAGGAGGCATAAAACGGTAACCCACATATGCTCGAACCTAGAACTTGGACTAGGCTCACTTAAGGTCATGACGAGATAACCTTCACGTCATACCTATGACGGATGTGGACATAATCCTAGGAATGGATTGGTTAACCGAACATAGTGCGACCATCTGTGTAATGAAAGGAAAATTTCTTTCCAACATCCCGGAGAGAAATCTACCGACCTTCACGGGATCGGCATGGGGAGAAGAGTCCCAATTATATCCGCACTACAAGCAAGGGCGTTCTTTGAACAAGACCGAGAACCATGCCTACCTCGTCTACCTCGAAGAAGATCGAGAATGAGAGGAGGATAGAAGACATCCCGTCGTGTGGGAGTATCCCGATGTGTTTCAGACGAACTACGGGATTACACCAAACCGGCGGATCGAGTTCACGATCGACCTCGAACCGAGTTACGCCCGGTGTCAGCTCCATATCGGATGGCACCAAAAGAGCTTGAGGAATTGAAGATCAACTGCGAGAACTCTTGGGTTAGGATTCATTAGACCAGTGTGTCTCCATGGGGAGCACTGTCCTTTTAAATGAAAAGAAGGATGGTACATCCGAGGATGTGCATTGACTATCGAGAGTTAAACAAGATAACCCTCAAGAATAAGTATCCATTGCCCAATTGTGATCTTTTGATCAACAAAGGAGCGGAGTCTTTTCGAAGATAGATCTAAAGTCGGGATATCACCAATTGAGGATTAGACGGAGGATGTACCTAAAAGCGGCTTTCCGTACAAGGTATGGTCATTTGAATTTATTGTGATGCCTTTGGACTTCAAATGCCGGCGGTGTTATGGATATTATGAGCGAGGTGTTTCACCCATACTTAGACAAATTAGTCTTAGTGATCATAGGCGATATCTAGTATACTCGAGAATAACCAAGAACACCGAGAACACTTGAGAGCGTACTACAAACATTGAGGCAAGAGCAACTCTTGCCAAGTTTAGTAAGTGTGAGTTTTGGTTAAGCGAGTGACATTCTTAGGTCACATCGTGTCCGCGAGGGAATCAGGTAGACCCTAGAAGATTGATCTGATTCGAGAATGGGAGTCATGAAGAACCGAATGAAATTGGACTTCTTAGGGCTGGCGGCTACTATCGAAGATTTATCGAAGGATTCTCAGCGATAGCCCGACCCATGACCCATTGTTGAGAAAGGAATCAAGTACACACGGACGCCAGTGTGAGGCTAGTTTCGAGGCGAAGGAGTTCTTGACGACGGCACTGTAAGCGATGCAGAGGCGGATAAAGAATACACAATCTACGGATGCTTGAAAGAATGGACTAGGTTGTGTACTAATGCAAGAATGTAAGGTTATTGCTTACGCTTCAAGGCAGTACGCTACATGAGTTGAACTATCTCATGCGACACAGGAATTAGCGGTGATCGAACATGCCTTAAAAATATGGAGCATCGCTTTATAGAGTTAGATGTGAGATCTATCTTGACCATAAGAGCACAAAGTATTTCTTTGGCGGAAGGATCTTAACATGAGGCGGCGTAGATGGTTAAAACTAGTGAAGATTACAGCTGTGGTATTAATTACCACCGAGCAAGGCTAATGTTGTGGCCGATGCCTTGGTCGTAAATCCGTCCTAGTTTGGGATGTCTCCTCGATCGTGAGGAAATACTTATAAAAATTTGGAGGATGGACATGAAGTCGTAGACCCGTCTCGGCGATAGAGGTTGTATTGCAACATTGATTGCAATCCCGACTTAAGTCGAATCTTAGAAGCTCGGAGGAAGAGCGAAGATAGAGGATAAAGTTGGGAACAAGTGTTACCACTTGTGGAATTCGCCTACAATACTGACTACTGGCGACTATTGGAATGGCCCGTCTGAGCGCTTTACGGAAGGAAATGTCGGTCACCACTTTCTTTGGGACGACTACGTGGGAGAAATGATTGAGATCGTGCGACGGATCCGTCAGCGGATCGAGGAGGCCAGGACCGGCGAAGTAAATGCGCCGACAAGCATCGCCTGAGCTACATTTTGAAGAGGAGACAAGGTCTTCTTGAAAATTTCTCCATCTAAAGGGATCGTGAGATTCGGAATCAAAGGAAAGTTGCGACCACGTTTCATAGGACCTATGAAATTACGGAAGAATAGGACCGGCTGACTACGGACTTGCATTGCCGCCAAGTTTTGGATCGTGCACAATGTGTTCCACGTTTCACAACTAAGAAAGTACATACATGATCCCACCATGTGATACGGTCGGCGGATATTATCCTCGATGAAAATATGAGTTCGTAGAAGCGCCTACGAAATCTTTGACCGGCGTATCAAAGGCTGAGGAACAAAGAAATACCGCTAGTGAAAGTTCTATGGAACACCATGGACAAGAAGAAGCAACACAGGAGCTAGAATCACCATGAGGAAAAATACCCGGATCTTTTCAAGGTTAGCAAATTTGGAACGAATTTTTTTAAGGTGGATGGTATGTAATAACCGAAAAATTTAAAACTTTAATTGGTGATGCTTAGACCAATTATTTGTAGTATTAGTCATAATTATGTTTAAAGAAACCAATGAAGCAATTAGAATCGATTCGGAGATCGAATACTAAAGAAATCAGCGATAACAAGTCTACCCAGTTAGGGTTTTACGAGTAGCTTTGAACATAGAATGAAAGATCAAGAATGAATCTCCACGAGCAGTTTCATTTTAGAATCCTCACACGAAAACATGTGAGAATCAAAGAATGAGAATTTTCGGGCATACTTGCGGTCGGTCTTAAAAACACTATTCTGAGCGGAACAACTTCCAGTCCGTGCTAATCATAATAAATGGTGATAACAACCAAAATCATGAAGGAATAATTTATTATGAATTTAGAAATTATAAGAATCAATTTAAAATGAATTCTGAAGAACTTTAGAACAGGGTAAAATATCTTAGGGCAAACCCTAAATTGATCGAACGACACGAAACTCGAACCGAGGGTCTAAATCAATAAAATATGCCTTATAAGACTCAAATTAATTATGAAAGCTCAAAAAATTAAATAGAATTTTGAATGAGCATATTTTAATCATGAGACGTCGTTTTCGCGATAACTCGAATTAACTTATCGGACGACGTCCGAACCGTAAAATTTTATGAACATTAAAATAAGTCTTTTAAAGGCTATTTAATAATATAGAACCTTAAAGTTCCGAAATCGATCGAAAGTGCGTTAAAACTTAAAGTCGGTATTAACGTACCAAAGCGGGTAATTTGACCAATCCACCTCCCAACTACCACCAAGACCACCCAAAATGAAATGACAGACATTAGGTCTGGGATATCAGTAAGGGACGTTCAAGGTCAGACCTCATTCATCCTTTCACATTTTCTCTCGTTTTAAATTTCTCTCCACTTTTCAAACTCGACACTAAATCCTCCTCCCAACCTCTTCCACACTCAAATAATCCTTCTAAGACCATAAGAAGGTATTATTCATCATCCTCTTCCATCCTAATGGGTGGAAATTTTATTTTAAATTTTGGGTTTAAAAACCCTAGTTTGTTCCTCATTTAGTTTCGTAACTTTAGAGCCTTCAAATGCTCTTAAGCCATGAATGAAAAATGCTTAGAATAATTTTCTAAGACTCTGTAAAAATTTCATAATTTTGGAGCATTTTGTTTATTTTTAGATATATGCTTTATTTATTTTAAATATGTTAAAGCATGATTTTGTGAATGTTATTTGATATTATTACTTGCTAAGGTGTTATAAGAATGTAGTAAAAATATCACAATTTTCAGAATAGTTTTGGAAATTTTTTTGTAATTACCGTGAGGTATTTGAGATTTTAAGGCTTGGATTTTAATTTTTTTGTTGAAAATAGTTGAGATATGGTGTTTAATATATGATGTGAACATCATATATAAATCTTAGGATTTTGAAACACATCTCTATTTTATTTCTAAATGTTGAATACTATATATATATATATATATATATATATATATATTTATTGTTTGATTTTGGTTGAGGAAAATAGTTGAGATATGGTGTTTAGGATATGATATGAACATCATACATTAACCTTGAAATTTATTCAAACACATCTCCTATTTTCTTGATGAAACCGTGACATACATATATATATATAATGATTTATTTGATTTTATTGCTAAAAATAATAGGAGGTGTGATATTATGAAATATTGGTTAATGTTTGGTGTTAATATTACATGTTTAATTCATATATAAACATATTGTGCAAGATTGGAATTTATTGAATATGTATATATATAATGTGGAATTACGAAAACTAATTAAGGAGAAAGCATGGTTTTAAAATTTTAATGCATGATATGAAGTGATATTTCATGTTTAATATATAGTATAAGCATGAAATAATTTTTGTGGAATTTATTGAACACCAAAGCTTGTTGATTTGAAATTGCGAAAGTTTTAAATTTTAACCTATGGTTTAAAATTTTATATGATGATATTGAGTTGATAACTAAATTCTATAGTATGATAGGAGTATAACATGATTTTATTGGAATTTATTGGATACATATGCTAATTCTTGCTAATTATCAAAAAGCGTAACAAAATGGCTAAGTATGAGTTCGATTCTAATGTTAAATGATGCTATGATAGTTAATTATAAACTTAGAATGAGTGGTTGTGATTAGGGTGGATGAATGGAACACTTATGCACACTTACAATGATTGTGTATTACATTAGAAATTAGGGTTTTCTAATGCTTAGTATAGTTTATGTTGTGTATGGTTTTGTTGATGTTGAATGTTTATGTTTATGTTGAGCAGACAAACCAAAACCCGAGCGTAAACAACATAATCTATATGAGCGAGAATCGAAAATCGACCAATTTCGATAACAAGATGGAATAAGCGAGAATCGAGTTAGACACAAATTAGGGTTTTATTAATGAAAGGATACTCAAGCGTGAGTTCCTACGTTAGAAAAAACCAAAAGTCGAGCTCTAGCGTTAATATTGATAACGACAACTCAATACGATATTAGTTGGGCGTAAACACAACTCGATAATGAATAACGATTATCGACATATGTAACCTCCGTGAGTTAAGTTAAATACACTGATATCGTAATGTGTAACAGCGATTCGAACATAAGATGTCGATCCTTATACCAAAAGCCGAGTTAATATTCCGAAGTACTTCGTTTATTCTTAAGTACTAATTACTTACATGATAGCATATGTCCACTTGAATTGTAAGTCGATATTCCTCTTTTAATTATCATGCTAATCGACAGTCGTCGAGCATAACCTACTAATGTAATACCGTCTTTTAAACACATTTTGCATGGCATGTTTTTTAGAAAAGGTCGAAAAGTTGACTTTTGTTTGGTGATCGACCGTCACGAAACCTCGGGCGTTGTGAAGAGTGTCTTATAATGCAATTCATAGACACTAAGTATCAGAGTTTTCGACCACCCATGAAGGTTTGGCACTTTCAGGGAAGTTATCGAAAAAAGAAGTTTTCATGGATCTTTAAAAGCATATCTTGTTTATAGTCATTGTGTCCGGTATTTTATTTAGTGTCCATGGGTGCGAAGTTTGCTAAATTTGGAGTCCGTTTGCAAAAGTTGCGTCGCTTTTGCGTTTTCGAAAAAGGGCGCTTGCTTGCATAACTTGTGACCCACTGAATTTTCCTATAAATAGGAGGCTAGGGCCTTCATTTTCAACGTTCATTTTCTTCGTCTCTGTGTTTACGGAAGAGCCGAGCAGCTCAGTGCTGTTGAGGCCGGAGGAGTGGGGATCGGCCGGGAGGCTCGTGTGGCGCCATTCTTGTTCTTGCTTGAGCTACCACCGATCAACCACCCCGTGCAGCCCGTTTTCTATTTTGTCCTTTTCTTGTTTTGATTCCGCCTTTTAGTAGATCGTATAGCATAGAACTCGGGATTCTAAAGGGACGAGGCGGAAAACGGCGGGAGGCCGCCATTTGCGGCGCATGGCAGCAGTGCCCGCCGATTTGCTGCCCTTTGGCCATGATTTGGTGGCCACCGAGCCACCTTTTTTAGCTCACGGGTCCTTTAGGTTTTGAGTTCGGGCTATGCATTCTACTAAAGTACCGATTCCGTTTTACATTTTTCGCGTTTACGCATGTCGGGATGTTTTCGTTGCTTGAGTTTTCTAAAGGAAGTACATGCGGGTTATCCATTTTCAACGTCGTTTGTCATTCCATGTTAAATCGTTATGCATATTGCTTATGTTTCCATTTCATGCATTGATTTTGGATGGTTTATCTAGATCGAGGATAGGCATCGATTTTGAAGCTTCTTGTTGCTAAGATTTGAGTCGACTTGCATGCATGCATATTTTGAAAGTACCCTATTATTGGTCTTGATGCCACGAATATATTTCCATTACGCATCGAGTTGATTTGAAAACCGGAGAGTGCGAATGTGGGTTCGAGAAAGTCGAAAACCCTAATTTCGCTACGATCGTCGTTTGGATCACGTTGTTGCTTTGCTTTGTGGGATGTAACCCCAAAGTTGTTCCGTCTTGTTACGGTACCTACCGGTCGATCGGTGAAGTCATCGGATCCGTAGATATCTCTCGGTTGGCGTTTTAAATGCATTCGGGTTGGGTTATATATGCTATTTTGAGTTATTTACTCGATATTTAAAATAAAACATATGCGCAGTAAAATATTTTTGTGAAATTATTCTTGTTCTACGATCGAATATGGTTCTATCGTGGTTGTGCACGGATCTCTATTCGGTGGGTTGATCACCATCTTGAGTATTGATCATAAGGGATTGACCCGAACACGTGGTTATGGTTACGAGGGATAGACCCGGAAGTCCACACGGAAAAAGGTAATGAGGTGGTTATGGTTACGGCGAGTTTCACCACAAGTCCACACCAGAGTTAGCCATTGGATACGTTCGGGCGTGGGCGGTTTGGATATGTTCGGGCGAATAGATGTAATGTGATGGGCTGGCGGGATCGTTCGAGCCGTGGTTCATGGTTCTATGATGGGAGTAACGATAATAACGGATCGGTATCGAAAATGAAAAATCTATTTTGCTTACTTAGAAGTGGATTCGTTTTAAAACCTTCTAAGGTAAGTGCTCTAAACACGACCTCATGATTCTTTTGATTTATGTTAAAACCCGGTGAGTGCGCTAGTACTCTTTGAAACTCTTTTTCAAAATCTTTTCCACGGATGGAGGAGGGAATGAGGCGGCGAGGGGTGGGCTGGGTTCTTCATGCTATGCTTCCGCGATGTTATATTATATCGTACTACGATAATTATGTATTCTTGTCCCTTATTTGCTTCGATTGGGAACAAGATTTGTTATGTTATTCTGCTGTGAGTCTCGTCTGAGCATGCTATGTGGTTGACCGGTCTAGTTGACGGGATGTAATGCTATTTTGCCTTCTTGCATTACTTATAATAAACCGAGATCATGTTTTACGAGGTTATGATATCGATATCATTACATTGGTGGATTGTTTGTGCACCCTCCCCTCTCGGATATGTCTAGTTATAGAGGAGATCTTTGCCGATTTCATGGTCACATCTTCTTATCATGTATGTTATATGTATCCCCTTCTTCCCTTCTAACCCCGTCCCTAATCACACCCGGCATCCTGCCTTCCCTAGGGAATTGGGCGTGACAGACAATGTCGAGCAATGGTTCTTAGCTTTGACCTCTAGCTTTGTTGTCCGATATCAAAGCGGTTTGTTTGCTTTATATTATATGCGTTCTTAAAATTGAGTGTTTAGAACTTGTTCTTCTAAACATTCATCGAGTCTGACTACCTCGACTCACCGTCGAGCCGCCTCCTTTAAAAGGGGATGAGGTATGTGTTTATTCTTGATGCTTTATGTGGTTACGTGATGCTTGATGTGATCTTGGTTTCATGTGTTTTGGCCTGGTAAGAGTTTACGTGATGTAAACGTGATGTGGATGAGATGTGGTTGGATGGTGATGTGGATGTGGAAGTGATTGTTGATGGAACAAAAAGGGCCTGTGTGGCTGTGATGTGAAAATCGTTTATACGATATGATGATCGCGTATGGTTGATGTAAGTCTATGTGTTTACATAGCAATATGTTGTTGATTGAAAATCTTGTTTATTTTGATAAACGAGTGCTTGTAAGTGAATCCTGTATTTGCTTACGTGATTATATTGATATTGATATTGATATGTGTTGAAATGAACATGTGTATGAGACATGATTACCCAGATGACTGGGATGGTAAAGGAAACATGAATATTTGTTGTTGTTTTATGGTGAACTAACATGTAGGTTTATGGATATTGATGGCCGGACAACGTTGGTTGAGATCTCACAGAATGGATGAGCATATCCGTAAATTCGGGGAATGTGCGGAATATTCATGAGCCATTGGGAGTATTTACGGGAAGATTTGTTGGGTTATGGAGAAAGGTTAGAGGCGGTGGGAAAGTGTCGAATCTGAGGCCTACTATCGGATGACCAAAGGCTACAAGCGGGTTGGCGGCGTGGGCGAAAGAGGACATGTGTTGTTGAAGGATCTATCACGAGGCACCTTACCTTGGACTTTCTTGAGTTATTTGCTCGAGTATGGAGGCGGTGGACGGACCACCGAGGTATACCATCGAGGAGGATGTGGTTGCGAGACACCCTCGAGGACCGATCGGATCGATGATAGGGATGATGTTCCGAAGAGCCATTGGAGAACAACCATCAATCGAGCGATCGCCGGTCTGACAGATACACGATCACTACACCTCCATCGGCGATCCTTACCTTCCGGAGGTTCCAGAAAGCGACTTTGAGGCGAGGAACTTCTAGGGCGAGAGATATTGTCCGTCAAGCGGTGGCGACAAAAAGCCGAGTCGAGAATCTTCATGCCACCAAGCGTATCGGTGGCATCCGAAGCGACTACGAGGAAGAGGAGGACCCGAGATGAGAATGAGAAGGGCGGTGAGGACTCGGAGGACCGGTGATCGAGATAGCCGATGACTTTGATGAGATCGGGCACATTGAGGAAGGGCAGCGCCCGAGCGAGGACTCGAGCACGGCTTTCACGATACTCGGCGATCGAGCACAACTTGGATGGGATCATACCCACGAGGCTTGCTTCCATGCGGGATCGCTTTTAAGCGGCGGCCAATTGACCACGATTGGAAGGAAAGAGAGGATGAGAAAGGCGAGAATGGAACATTGGGGCGAGTGAGAATAGTGGATGGATATGAAGGGCGAGGATCTAGGTAGTCGGTATGTACGGTGGCGATCATGATGCTGCTAGAAGCATGGACGAGCGGCATCTTTTAGCGATGGCCGGTCGATTCTTTGCTCACATCGACCTTTTGGTGACATACCTTGATCTTGTATTTTGTGATCCTTTATGGACCTTTGAATATTCTTGATACTATGACATCTATGATAGGATGTTTATGTTTTGATGCTTATCGTGATATGAGCTATGCCATGATGATATATGATCTATGTGATGTGTGATGATGATGTTATGTGAAATGCATAACGATGATATGTTGACATGATTGCATGATTATATGTGATGCGTGCGTGATATGTGATATATGTGATGATATGTGATATGGGTGATGATATATGTTATGTGATGATGCAGGTTATCTATGCGGCGTTTCTAATGTTTTAAGCGTCGATGCGAATGCGAGAACAAGGAATCGGAGGAACAATAGCGTGGAAGAAGCCGAGAACCACCTTTGTTTGATGACATGCGATCGAGAGTTTTGTGGGAAGAATCTCCCACATTCGACGGTCTCGGCGAACCGATCGGCGCCGAGCTGGATCTGATCCACGAAAGGATCTTGAATACATCGGCTGCGAAGAAGCGAAAAGCTGGTGCCGCGATCTTTAGACTAACCGATGAGGCGATTTACGGTGGGAATCCGTGAGAAGGACCACAACACCGGGACGATGGGCAAGGTATCGTGGGAAGATTTCGAGGAAGAACTCATGGAAAATGCGTGCACTGGCGTTTACGAGTGAGAGAAGGCAAAAGCGAGTTACGGAATCTTCGTCGAGGAAGAAGGACGGTCACCGAAATGCGATCGCTCGTTCAATAAATGCATCACGTTATACTCGTACAGGTAACGCGAGGCGCCGAGCGACGAGTTCGAGAGAGGACTCGACCGAGATCGAATTTTGCTCGTCGATCGGGAGATCGGCGTATCGCGATCCTAAACCGGGCATTAAACATTGAGTCAATGTTGCCCGGGAAAAAACGATGCCACTCGGACAGCCATCGGCGGAGGAAGAGGTAAGAGGAAATGGGATGATCGAGAGAAAGCGATCGGTGTTCGAGGAACGGGCGGTCGATGATTCGAGGAATCGAGGCATTCAAGTGAGAGAAAGGCAACCTTGGGAAGGAATTTCCAACCCATACGGCGGTGTGGAAAAACCTTGGTGCGGAAATGCCAAAGGAATCATTTCGGAGTGTAGGCAAGGTAGCACCGAGTGCTATCGTTGTAAAAATCTGGACATTACGCTCGAGATTGTCCGTTAGGAGGGCCAGCGGTGCGGCCGCCGATGATGGCGACATCCAGCTCATGGCGAGAATCATGCTCATGAGGACAAACAACGGAGCGGGAGGTCACCCTAGGCGACAAACCAAGGCCACCGCAGCAAGGAGGGTGCGCGCTTGAATCAGCAATGACTCAAGCTCCGAAATCTTGCGGTATAATCCATATGAGTGATATACCGTTTCACTTTGTTTGATCTGAGAACCTCGCATTCTTTCGTTTGAGAATCGCATGTGAGAGGTTGGGTTTGGTACCCAAGAAATCACAGTACCACAAATTAGCATCCGTCGAGTGCTAAAAGCGAAAGATTTGCGAGAACCGGGAGGTAGAAATACGTGAGCGAAGGTCCTTGTCAATTTGCATGTCATCGAATGGAAGATTTCGATGTCATCTTTGGCATGGATTGGTTGGAAAAGCACATGGCAACTATCGTTGTCTCGAGAGAAGTTGCTTTTCGAGCGGCCGAAGAGTGGAAGTTTGTTTCCACAGACATAAGAATGGGTGTTTGCGTGCGATGATCTCAAGACCGAAGGCGGTGAGGATGATCGGGAAGGAAGCTGTCAAACTTTCTTGGTAAGTTTGACGAGCACGATGAACAGTAACAAGATTCAAGAAGGAGCGATGGTGTGTGAATATCCGGACGTGTTTCCTAGGACTTGCGGGTTTACCACGATAGACAAGTGGAATTCACTATTGATTTGGAACCGGGGCGACACCGATATCAAAGGCACCATATAGAATGGCACCTAAGGAATTGCAAGAGCTGAAAGCGCATTGCGGGAGCTGTTGGATCTAGGTTTTATCCGACCTAGCGTGTCGCCGTGGGGAGCACCGTTACATTTGTGAAGAAGAAGGATGGGTCGATGAGAAGCCATCGTGAGCCACGCGAGGAGGCAATTCTTGGAAAGATGCGTTTGAAAGCAAGGCTAGAAGATAGCAAGGGTTTCACAGGCGAAGGACAACGCTACTATTAGAGGAAGGTTATGTGTGCCACTCAATAGGGAATTGAGAGATAAAATCATGAGTGAAGCTCATGAGGCACCGTATCTGACTCATCCGGGAAGCACCAAAATGTCTGAGACCTTAAAAGGAACTTTTGGTGGGAAGGGATGAAAAGGATGTAGCAGCGTTTGTGAAGCGATGTTTGGCTTGTCGACAAGTGAAAGCGATACCTGCGTCCGTCGGGATTGTTGCAACCGCTACCAATCGAGAATGGAAATGGGATCATATCGGTATGGATTTTGTGGTGAGTTTTCCAAGGTCGTGAGGAGGAAACACCGCTATATGGGTTGTCGTCGATGGTAGCAAGTCGACTCATTTCTTACCGATTCGGATGATGTGCGGGTTGGATAAGCTTGCTCGACTACGTCGAAAGAAATCGTGCGGTTACATGGTGTGCGGTATCGATTCGTCGGATCGTGACCGAGGTTCACGTCGAGGTTTTGGAAGAGTCTGCGAGGAAGCCGTGGGGACCAAGTTGAATCTTAGTACTGACATTCCATCCTCAAGCGGACGGTCGATCGGAAAGGGCGATTCAGGTTTTGGAAGACATCTGCGGCGATCGTGGCCGACGGAGGAGGAAGTGGGAAGAGATACTACCTTTGGTAGAGTTTGCCTATAACAACGATTATCGAGCCACCATAGGAATAGCTCCCTATGAGCGTTATGCGGAAGGAAGTGTCGATCGCCACTTTATTGGGACGAAGTGGGCGAGAGGAAGATGTTAGGACGAGAGATGGTTCGTGAGGCGGTCGAGGTTATCGATCGAGATCAGCGAAGGATCGAGGAAGTGCGGGGCGAGCGAAGTCCTATGCGGACAAGCGTCGTCGGATCTTGATTCATGATCGGAGATCGCGTTTTCCTTAAGGTTTCCCCAGCGAAAGGAGTCGTTCGTTTTGGGAAGCGAGGTGAGTCTGACCGAGGGTTCATTGGACCTTCGAGTTCTTGAGAGAATAGGCCCGTTGCTATAGGTTAGCTTTGCCACCTAGCATCGGAGATGTTCATGGCGTGTTTCACGTTACTCGGTGAGAAAATGCGTGTTGGGCCGAAACACGTGATCAAGCATGACCAGTGATTCTTGCCGGGATCGAGTTACGAGGAAGGCGGTGGCTTTGTTTTGGGCGAAGTCGAGGTTGAGGAACAAGCGATTCCGTTGGTGAAGGTGTTGTGGAATCACCACGGAGAGGAAGAAGCTACGTGGGAGTTGGAAGACAAGTTCGGGGCTCGGTACCACGAGTTGTTTTCTCCAGCGTTTGAAATTCGAGGGCGAAATTTTTCTAAGGAGGAGGATGTAATACCCGTCTTTTTAAGCTTCATTTTGCGTGGCACATTTTTGAGAAAAGGTCGAAAGGTTGACTTTTGTTTGGTGATCGACCGTCACGAAACCTCGAGGCGTTGTGAAGAGTGTCTTATGGCAATTCATAGACACTAAGTATCGAGTTTTCGACCACCCATGAAGGTTTGGCACTCAGGAAGTTATCGAAAAACCGGACTTTTCATGGATCTTTAAAAGCATATCTTGTTTATAGTCATTGTGTTGGTATTTTATTTCGTGTCCATGGGTACCAAGTTTGCTAAATTTGGAGTCCGTTTGCAAAGTTGCGTCGCTTTTTGCATTTTGAAAAAGGCACTTGCATGGCGACTTCTGTGACCCGAATTTTCCTATAAATAGGAGGCTAGGGCCTTCATTTTCAACGTTCATTTTCTTAGTCTCTCTGTGTTTACGGAAGAGCCGAGCAGCTCGAGTGCTGCTGAGCCTTTGGAGGAGTGGGGATCGGTAGGGAGGCTCGGTGGCGGCGCCATTCTTATTCTTGCAGCTACCACCGCGATCAACCACCCCCGGCAGCCCGTTTTCTATTTTGTCCTTTTCTTGTTTTGATTCCGCCTTTTAGTAGATCGTATAGCATAGAACTCGGGATTCTAAAGGGACGAGGCGGAAAAGCGGTGGAGGCCGGCCATTTTGCCGACACATTGCACGATTCTTTGCCCTTTGGCCGATTTGGTGGCCACCGAGCCCCTTTGGCTCACAGGTCCTTTAGGTTTTGAGTTCAGGCTATGCATTCTACTAAAGTACCGATCCGTTTTACATTTTTCGCGTTTACGTATCGGGATGTTTTCCGTTGCTTGAGTTTTCTATAGGAAGTACATGCGGGTTATCCATTTTCAACGTCGTTTGTCATTCCATGTTAGATCGTTATGCATATTGCTTATGTTTCCATTTTCATGCATTGATTTTGGATGGTTTATCCTAGATCCGAGGATGAGCATCGATTTTTGAAAACTTCTTGTTGCTAAGATTTGAGTCGACTTGCATGCATGCATATTTTGAAAGTACCCTATTATTGGTCTTGATGCCACGAATATATTTCCTTACGCATCGAGTTGATTTGAAAACCGGAGAGTGCGAATGTGGGTTGAGAAAGTCGAAAACCCTAATTTCGCTTCGATCGTCGTTTGGATCACATTGTTGCTTTGCTTTGTGGGATGTAACCCCAAAAGTTGTTCCGTCTTGTTACCGGTACCTACCGGTCGATCGGTGAAGTCATCGGATCCGTAGATATCTCTCGGTTGGCGTTTCGTCTTTTCGAGTTGGGTTATATATCTTTATTTTGAGTTATTTACTCGATATTTCAAAATAAAACATATCGCCGTAAAATGTTTTGTGAAATTATTACTTTTCTCGATCGAAGATATGGTTCTATCATGGTTGTGCACGGATCTCTATTGGTGGGTTGATCACCATCTTGAGTATTGATCATAAGGGATAGACCCAGAACACGTGGTTATGGTTACGAAGGGATAGACCCGGAAGACCACCGAAAACGTAATGAGGTGGTTATGGTTACGGCGGGTTTGACCTGAAGTCCACACGAGTTAGGCTGGTGGATACGTTCGAGGCGTGGGCCATTGGATATGTTCCGGGCGAATGAATGTCATGTGATGGGTGGCGGGATCGTTTGAGTCGTGGTTCATGGTTACATGATGGGAATATGATAATAACGGATCGGGTATCGAAAATGAAAAATCTATTTTGCTTACTTAGAAGTGGTTCGTTTTAAAACCTTCTAAGGTAAGTGCTCTAAACTCTGACCTCATGATTCTTTTGATTTATGATAAAACCCGGTGAGTGCGCTAGTACTACTTTGAACTCTTTTAAAAATCTTTTCAAAGATGGAGGAGAAATTTGGACGGACTGACGAGGGTGGAGCTGCGGGTTCTTCATGCTATGCTTCGCGATGTTATGTTATATCGTGCTACGATAATTATGTATTCTTGTCCCTTATTTGCTTTACGATTGGGAGCAAGATTTGTTATATTATTCTTTGTGAGTCCGTCTGAGCATGCTATGTGGTTGACCGGTCTAGTTGGCGAGGATGTAATGCTATTTGCCTTCTTGCATTACTTATAATAAACCGAGATCATGTTTTACGAGGTTATGATATCGATATTATTACATTGGTGGATTGTTTGTGCACCTCCCTTGAATATGTCTAGTTATAGAGGAGTCTTGATTTCATGGTCACATCTTCTTATCATGTATGTTATATGTATCCCCTCTTCCCCCGGCTTAACACCCCTAATCACCCGGCATCCGTGCCTTCCCTGGGAATTGGGCGTGACAACTAAAACGTAACCAAAATTGTTAAGTCTAGTTAGTGGCTTGAGAATATCTAATTTACCAATCATAATTTGATTACCGACAACCTATAGCGTAATAACGTTATAATAAAACTAAGGTTAAGAGTCGAGGATAGACTCGGAATATGTGATTCATAATTGAAGTTCACCTATGAGCGATGAGGTAATATAGCTTGGGAATTGGGGATGTAAGATAATAGAAATTATCTTAAAACAATCACATAAAATCATAAAGAAACCACAATTGGGAACTTTAAGTCGTAGTTTATAAACGACCTTGATCAATAGAAAGAATCTAAGAAATGCTATTTTCTTATGAAGGGTTTGATAAATGCGTGATCGTAGGAAGAACATCACACTGCTCTTTTAGAACCACTAGCTTGGATTAGCGGTGGGCTTTCTTGAAAGCGAAAATGTTATGCATATCTCAAAGCATGTTTACAAAGCTTTATGAAATATTATCACATGAAATGTTATTGAGCGCCAAATGTTTATGTTTTGTTGTTATCTATCCGAGATTGGTATATCGATGTGGTATGTGAATGTGTTGGTCCACCAACATTAAAAATAGTAACGATCGGATCCGACTTAGTTGAGGACTAACTTTCGGATTGTGTACCGTGTGACTTTGTGTTAAGGTTGGCTACCTCGACGGTCATGGTGACTATGTGCGGTGGCCACCTCCATAGTGTCTTGTATGAATGAATGAATGATCGAGATATGGAAACAACGTGAATGAAATAGTTCGACGAGCGCTTTTGGAAAACGATAAAATGTTTGATAGGCATGAGTCTTTTAACTAAAATCCTCATGCGCTATTGTGAACGATTAATAACTTTTGACAAAGAAAATGTTTTTGTAACGAGTCCACTGAGTACTTTTGTACTTAGCCACGCATTTCGTTTTGATGTGCGGGTTGAGCAGGATCGATGATGGGTGCGGTGGTGCGGAGTAGCGACTATTTTGATGCTTAATTAGAAAGGTTTCTAGAACCTTGGGCATGCATCGTCATATGCATGTCCATGCTTATTCTTTGCTAACTCGATATTATTTTGATGCTTGATTTATGATTGCTTTCATACCATATTGAACTTGAGGTCGTACCTTGCCCTTGAATTGAGCCACGATTGGGTTATTGTTGAACCTTGAACCTTTTGGCGAGTCATACGTGACTCGAGTTGGTGATGAGCAGTTTATCCCTTTAGTCTATGCATTATTGAGTAGTTAAATGGTTAATTGCATTGATTAGTTGTGTTTATATCCATTTGCCTCACTATATCGGTGACGATCCATGTGATCCGTACTTGCTTGGGAAGTCGGGTCGTCCTGAGGCTGTCGAGGCTTTCACTCACGGTAAAATGGCACCCACTTAGAAAGGAAACTTTGTATAAGTGGGAGAAGCAAAGTGATGGTTTTGTTTGTAATAGCTAGTAGAGACATATTGTATACTAAAGTTTGCTTTAGTATAAGTGGGAGATTGTTGGATTTATCTTGGCGGTTTGGTTGAGCTTGTATCTGATGTTTCTGTATCACTATTACAATCTTCTATCTAAATTGATTACTTGATTGCATATATCTATGTCCCTTATCTCATATATAAGTTAGATCATACGGTGTGTAGAAGATCCGCAAGTGCATGTATGATTGGTTAAGCTTAATGAGATATAAAAAGTATCACAGCTGAGATAACTTGAGGACGAGTTGTCGGTATAGGCTACGGTATAGATAACAAGTGACTTGACTTGGTTGCTTGTCTATACTAGTACGTCTCTGACGTATTGATGGATCACAGTGAGATGAGTTCTTCTATTTGACCGTCGTGAAGAACCTAGATCTCGGTGGCTTACGATGATCTAAACCTCGATAAGGTATTAGGTGAGTATGAGTTGTTGACCATCACTTTGACTTGTTATGGGTGAGGGTTACATGATTTAACCTAAGACTCTCTGCATCTTGGGTGGTGGCAGTGCTTGTATGTCATGCTAGTTATCAGTATCGATTCACCGTATCCATTTAGGATGATGACATCACCTTAAGGAGCTCAAAGGTTTATTGTACTAAACCTGCGAGGTTGAGTTATCTCAAGTACAATAATAAGGTTGAGTGGTACTACTTAAGTAATTAAAGATATTAATTATTTAAGCGATCGAGATCTTTGTAAATAATTAATGGGCGTCTGATATCTTAAATCGAGGGATTCGTAAAGTCTAAGTGTAAGCCCGACTCAACCCGGTAATAAAGGGGTAAGTCGGCATTTATTCTCTAGTGGCATGAATGAATGTTTATGAATTAATTTATGTTACGGGCTGAACATAAGATAATTAATTTATTTGAGGCTATCTTTATTCCTTGCATTTGATCCTGGGGTGGCCCGTCAAGCTTGTAGCTAAGGTGATTTTCACCCATCTCTCTCGAGTCCTCTTGGGACTCGACTTGATCCTCTCTATCCTAAGGATATTATTATATTTATTAGATATGCATAAATCCTATTCGGATAGGATTTGGGAGTGCATTATAAATATAAGGTGAGAGAGAAAATTAAGGCTAATCTTCATTCATTATTTTCGAAATTGCTATTACCAAATAGTGAGAATTTTGAAATCTTTGAGAGAAGAAGAGGGTGATTTTCTATAGCATTCTCTATAGGCGTCCTCACTCGACATTGGAGATTAAGCAACAGGGATCTGATCCGGAAGATCAAAGCACGAGTCTTGATCCGTTCTACCCAGACAGTTCGCGGGTAAACACGAGAAAACTCCTATGTGTTGCAATTAATTATATAGGTGCATGCTAGACATATAATCAATGTATGGTGAATTAAACATCGAGATAGATCCTCGGGAGAGGTTAAAATCAATTTCCTACAATTGGTATTAGAGCACGGGATCGATATCTTGGTTACATTGGATTAATTCACGTTCGATTATAACGTCGCAATTAATAAATTTTGAATCTATCGTTCATCGTGGCTCGTTTTATTTTTGTCGGATTTTGTTTTCACACGAGAAAATCCGTGGTTAGATTAGATTTTTCTGTAAATCTTATACGTAAAGAAGAACAAAGACAAAAGCATGAAGAACGAGGCAGCGAAGGCTCATGGGAGAAGCGGGCGCGCAGTGCGGGCGTGCGGGCGGCGGCACGCGAGCATGCTTGGTGCTCGCGGCCGCCCCTCGGCTGCTGCGCGTTTCTCAGCGACACGCAGAGCGAGGCGGCGGGGCGGGGCAGCTCGGCGGCGACAGCGGTGCGGTGCAGTACGCTGCTTCACGCGGATGCTAGGCACCGCTTCGGCCGAGCATGCGCGCTCGGAAATATTCGGCGATGAGTCGCGGCTCGGGCAGCGGCACGCATCGTCGCATCTGGGGGTAGGGGCGCTCGGTAGCGGCGCGGACGTGCTCGGTAGCATAGCCAGGCGTCGTGCGTGAAAACCTCAGAGCACGCTCGGTAGTGCGTGCATACGGGAGTCCTCGGCATCGGCCGACAGCGCACGACATCAGCACGCGGGTGCCCGACGCACGAGGCGTTCGGAGTAGCTCGGCTGCGTCGTCGTGCGCTCTTCTCGGTAGCACTCGGCCACCTCGGCATGAGCGCGTGCGAGGAAACCTCAATGCCAATAGGTGTGCTCGGCGGCGCTTGCCGACGCGGGGCGTGTGATTTTCGTGTGAAATCCCCGGCAGCGCCCGACGACGTGGCTGGGCGAAGTCTCGGTAGGACTCGAAGACGCGGCTGGGTGACGTCTAGGTGGCTCTCGGTGGGCTGCTGGGCGATGTTCTCGGCAGGGCGTCACACGAGGATGGGGCGGTGGTGTGCTGGGCGCGCGCATGGGCTGTGCCCTAGCGCGTCTTGACCCAACCCTTTGGGCGACCGACCCGGCCCAAACCAGTTTTCGGCCCGAACCCATTTTTGGCCCGATCCGGCCCGTTCAATGTTCGGCCTGTTTTCAAATTTTGCCCGGATCGGTTATGGCCAATCCGGTCCGTGCCCGTGCATGAGGCGATTTTTAAGTTTTAAAGATCATGCTTTACAAATTTATGTAATAAATTAGGCGGGAAATGCAGGATCGGCAGTGGGCGCGATGAGCGATTTTATTTTATTTTCGTTTAAAGCATGTCGTGGATGTTTAAATTATGCGAAGCATGCTATGTATGTTTAATTACGTGAATAAACATGTTATATGTTTTCGTGATTGGATGAGCATAGTAAGCATGCTAGGTTTCTCGCGTTTTCAAGCATATTTTAGAATTACTGAGCATGTTTTACATGTTGAGTTCTATAGAAAAGCATGCTAGGATTACGTGATGCTGCATGGACAAACCTTTTGAAACAAAAGACTAAGCGAGAAACCCGACATATTAATTTTAAATTAAAATGTCAGACCTCCACTTTTGATCTCTAAACAAAGTGATCGCCTTTGTGAGTGGCGATCCACAGCGTGACTTGCTTGCCTTGTTTTTCATAAGTTTGTTAGATGAGATTTCTAAATAAAACATTTTAATCTATTGAGAAGTGGGAGTTTCATGTGTATGGCGATCCACACGCGTGGCTTACATATGCGATTTTCATAAGTTCTCTAGAGATAGATTTAAAATGAGATAACAAAGAATTTGGATTGGGCGGTATGGTCTAGTGGTATGCCAATTCTAAAATTCATTTTCTACTTGTTAAAATTGTGGTCATTGCTTAGACATCACCTCAGTACAACTTCTGCGAAGTCCCTCTTGCGATAGTGATGTGGTCTAGTAAGGTCGAATCATTAATTTCATTTGTCATAAGGATAAGTTGACATGGTTGAAATTAAGCGACTAAAGGTTTATTTTAGTGCAGTGGGGGTTCGTATATGGCGTCCGCAGCGTGGCTTGCATGTGGGATTCCTTGGGCGATTGGAGGTTTCAATTAATATTGTTTTATCAAAGGTTACAATATTATTATTCTGAATTATGTGCGATCGTATGCTTATGTGTTTACATTATCTTTTCGAGATATGTCTCTTACAGATTATCAATATGCTTGCACAAATCCTTTATCCGGTCCAAATTTTATCGAGTGGAAGCGAAACATTGAGAATGTTCTTCTTGCCGAAGAAAATTTATTTGTACTCACTACACCGTCCCAAGCCTCTAGGCGATTCATCTCGATAAGGGCGCAATGAGCACGAAAATGGGACAAATCAAATAGAATGACAAAATGCCTTCTTTTGGTCACCATGTGCGAGTCCTGCAACTCCGGCATCAAGAGATGGAAGATGCAGACCACTATATGGCTAAGTCTTGTATGAAATCGTGTGATGAGTCGGACGAGATAAACTTGTCATAATTTGACAAAATCAATAATGTCAAGTTCAATGAAGGAAAGCGATTCATTGCATGACCATGTAAACAAATGATCAATCTCTTGGAGGCTCGAATTGGTTGGAGGATATATTGATGACATAGTCGAATTGATATGATCCTCAACACTTTGCCCAAGTCTTTTGAAGACTTCCGTTATAAAGTAGTCCTTTATGATAAGAGTTATACTCTAGATTCATTCTGAAGAGGATCTAATAACGGAAGAGCATAAAATGGGCAAAGGTTCACGATCTTTAGTATGCATACGTGAAAAAACCACCGCTTCGTCGAAAGATGAAAAGGAAAGTGAAATTGAGATGCTAAGGCTAAAGAAAAGAGTGGGAGTAATACAAGGCTCTACCAGCGGTTTGAAAAAGCGAAGGAGAAGGGCAAATGCTTCAGTGCGGTGAGGCCGGGCATTGGAAGGCTAAGTGCCCCAAGCTCGAGGCTCAGTGCGCCATTTGCCTTAATGTGAAAACATGTTTAGCGACTTGTTCTACTCATTCATGGGTAGTAGATCTGGTCTGTTGATCATGTTTGTTACACCTTGCGAGGGTTCCTGCGGACAAAGGAGGCTGTGTGATGGCGAGATAACGATCTCCATAGGCAGCGGCGAAAGTCGAGGCCGTTGCGATCGGAGATGTTACTTTATGTTTTGATAGGGCGGTTTAGTTTTGAAAGGCGTTTTATATGTGCGGGAGTTTCGGTGGAACCTTATTCCGTTTCAAACTATTTATTCATGCATATTCGATTATTTTTATAGTGGTGTTTCTATCATAAGAAATGATGAAGTTATATGTGGTGGCACTTTACATAATTAAGCTTTATACTATTTACGCCAAACATAATACCTATAACTATGTTGCATCTTCTTCAAACCTTAAAAGAGAAAGTTTTCTTACAAGATGACACCACATTTCTATGGCATCTTAGATTAGGTCACATCAATCTAAATAGGATCAGGCGGCTAAGAATGGGCGTTGGGTAATCTAACAATTACTCCATTCGATCTGCAAATCTGTATAGAAGGTAAGATGTCGACTAGACCCTTCAAAGCGAAGGGTTCTGAGCCAAAGAAGTGTTGGAGCTATTCCATTTTGACCTATGTGGACCTATGTCCACACAGCTCGTGGAGAATGCAGTATTTTATCACTTTCATTGTGATTACTCAAGGTGCGGATACATATACCTTGCGCAAGTGCGAATGCTTTGAGAAATTCAAAGAGTTTAAGGCGAAGTGGAGCGAAGCTTGGTAAGAGTATCAATCATGCGATCTGATCGCGGTGGCGAATACCTCGATAACGAGTTTATGAACTATTTGGTGCGGTGTGGGATTACCTCGACTCACTACAAGGGCACACCACAATAAAATGGTGTGTCGAGCGAAGAAATAGGACTCTTTTAGAAATGGTTAGATCGATGATGAGTTATGCAACATTGTTATTTAGGGGGTATGCCTTAGAAGCAATGACATACTTGCTAAATCTAGTACCGTCAAGTCGGTCGAAAAGACCCCTTTCGAGTTGTGGTTTGGGCGCGAGCCTGGTTTAAACCACATAAGGATATGGGGTAGTCCGGCACATGTCTTTGAACAAGAAGGGCGACAAGTTGGAGGCTAGATTCGGCCAAAGGCTTTTATTGGCTATCTAGAGGGACGAAGGTGGTTTATTCGTAGTCTAAGGATCGAGAAGGTTATTATTAACACTAATGCCGATTCTTAGAAGAGGATTATATGAAAAACCATAAATCAAAGTTGAAATCATTCTTGAGAATTAGAAGATGATCGTATTCCACCACCGATTAAGCGAAGGTAAGAGATGTCGTGTCTAGTAGGAGGGATCGATACGGATACTTGAAAAAATGAAGTGGATCGAGTTGCCTTTGGAGATACACTGCCGTCAAGTGGCTCTATCCGACAAGTTGTGCGAGATGAGAACCACAATTCTGCTGCGCTTGTTGCCATTGTGCGATGGCGCCTCGTCGTGGTGGGAGGTTGTTCGTCGACCCGGCGATTTATGTTAGTGGGTGAATCTTGGTTTAGTCGAGGAAAATGAGCGGCAATAATCGACCCATGGACATACGGTGAGCGATATAAGACATTGATGCAAGATCATGGCACACCGCTATGGACTTAGAAATTGAGTCCATAACAGCTATGGATGTATCTGAAAAGACACCTCTACCGGATGGCAAGGAAGTCATAGGTAGAAAGTGGGTATCTGAGAGGAAGAGATTCGGATGGAGGGTTTGACTTTTAAAGCCGGGCTTGTGGCGGGGTACACTCAGTTGAGGGCATCGATTTGATGAGACCTTTTCGCTGAAGCAATGCTCAAGTCCTTGAATTCTTACGGCCATAGCGACCCATTAAACCTTGAGGTTTTGTAAATGGATGTAAAACCGCTTTTCTAAGCGGTTACCTTGAGGAAGGTAGGGACATCTATGTCACAACCCGAAGGTTATGTGGTGAAGGGTGAAGAGCATCTAGTTTGGAAGCTTAAAAGTCCATTTATGGACTTAAGCAAGCTTCATGATCACGGAACTTCGCTTTGGCGAGGTGGTAAAGTCTATGGATTTACCAGTTGCCTAGCGAAAGTTGTGTGTATTGTTTAGATATCAGCGGTGATGTGGTATTTCTTGCACTTTCGTAGATGACATTCTTCTAGTTGGAAACAATGTGAAGTTGTTATCGGGGCTTAAAGAGTTGGTTATCCGATCGGTTTCAAATGAAAGACTTAGGAGATCGTACATTCTTGGGATCAAGGTTTACCGAGATCGCGAGAGAAAATATTGAGCTTATCTCGGGCGTCTTACATTGATCTTGTGATTACTCGTTTTAGTATGCGAACCGCGAGAAAGGTTGCTACCTTTCGGGCATGGTGTTCCTTTATATAAAGCGGTCACCTATGATTGCAAAGGAGATAGGGTAAATGAGACAAGTTCCTTACACTTCCGCCGTAGGAAGTCTCATGTATGCAATGCTATGCACGAGACCAGATATCTGCTATGCGGTGTTGTAGCTAGATATCAGTCTAACCCTGGACAAGCTCATTGGACTGCAGTAAAGCATATACTCAAGTACCTGAAAAGGACTCGAGATTATAAGCTAGTTTACCATGTAGATAGTCTAATGCCTTTGGGTTATTGGACTCGGTTTCCAAGCTGACCGTGATGAGAAAAAGTCTACCTCGGGCTATGTGTTGACCTTGGGAGGTGGGCCGTATCTGGCGGAGTGCAAAGCGCGATGCATTGCGGACTCTACCATGGAAGCCGAATATGTAGCCTTGGAGGCTGCTAAGGAGGCTGTATGGTTCAAGAACTACCTCATGGATCTAGGTGTGGTACTGGTTTGCCCAAAGTATCATAGTTTCTTGTGATAACTCGGTGCGATGGCAAACTCGAAGGAACCACGGACCCACAAAACAACCAAACACATAGAGAAAGTACCATGTTATCACGAAATCGTTAGGCGAGGAGGCGTCTTGATCGAAAAGATTGATCTGACGGATAACCTAACGGATCCATTCATGAAGAGCTGCCGCAAAAAGTCTACGAAGTTCACATTCGAGGACTTGGATTGCAAAATGGCACCCTTAGAAAACTTTTGTATAAGTGGGAGAAGCAAAGTGATTGTTTTGTTTTGTAATAGCTAGTAGAGACACATTGTATACTAAAGTTTGCTTTAGTATAAGTGGGAGATTGTTGGTTTGTATCTTGAAAGCGGTTTGGTTGAGCTTGTATACAATGTTTTCTATTACCACTATTACAATCTCTATATGAATTGATTACTTGATTGCATATATCTATGTCCCTTATCTCATATATAAGTTAGATCATACGGTGTGTGAAGATCACGAAGTGCGTATGATTGGTCGAAATAATGAGATATAAAAGTATCACGGTTGAGACAACTTGAGGACGAGTTGTCGATATAGGCTGCGGTATAGATAAGAAGTGACTTGACTTGGTTGCTTGTCTATCTTTGATGCGTCTCGGCGTATTGATGGATAACGATGAGATGAGTTCTTCTATCGACCGTCGTGAAGAACCTAGATCTTGGTGACTTACGATGATCTAAACCTCGATAAGGTATTAGGTGAGTATGAGTTCTTGACCATCACTTTGACTTGTTATGGGTGAGGTTACATGATTTAACCAGACTCTGCATCTTAGATGGTGGCGGTGCTTGTATGTCATGCTAGTTATCGTGTTGAGTCACCGTATCCGTTTAAGATGATGGCGTCGACTTAAGGAGCTCAAAATGTTTATTGTACTAAACCACTGCGGTTTGAGTTATCTCAAGTACAATAATAAGGTTGAGTGGTACTACTTAAGGAATTAAAGATATTAATTATTTTAAGCGATCGAGAATCTTAAAATAATTAATGGATGTCTGATATCTTAAATACGAGGATTACGTAAAGTCTAAGTGCAAGCCCGACTCAACTTGGTAATAAAGGGATAAGTCGACATTTATTCTCTAGTGGCATGAATGAATGTTTATGAATTAATTTATGTTACGGGCTGAACATAAGATAATTAATTTATTTGAGGCCCGTCTTTATTCCTTACATTTGATCTACTGGTTTGGCCCGTCCGGGCTGTAGCTAAGGTGATTTTAAGCCGTCTCTCTCGATCCTCTTGGGACTCGACTTGATCCTCTCTATCCTAAAGGATATTATTATATTTATTAGATATGCATAAATCCTATTTAGATAGGATTTGGGAGTGCATTATAAATATAAGGTGAGAGAAAAATCAAGGCTAATCTTCATTCATTATTTTAGAAATTGATATTACCAAATAGTGAGAATTTTGAAATCTTTGAGAGAAGAAAGAGGTGATTTTCTATAGCATTCTCCATAGGTGTCCTCGCTCGACATTGGAGATTAGACAAGCGGGATCTGATCCGGAAGATCAAAGCATGAGTCTTGATCCGTTCTGCCCAAGCAGTTCGCGGTAAACACGAGAAAACTCCTACATGTTGCAATTAATTATATAGGTGCATGCTAGGCATATAATCAATGTATGGTGAACTAAACATCGAAGATAGATCCTCGGGAGAGGTTAAAATCGATTTCCTACAATGCGAAGCGGAGTATCCAACCCGAAGAAGAGGTGGAGTCCTCAAACACAAAAGCAGTGGAAACACCGAGGTGCAAGCAATCCCTGTCTTTGAGAAGCACGCGAAGTGAATCCTTTGCCGAAACAAGCTGGACGAGGTGGTTTATAGTCACCACCACCTTTCGAAAGGTTGAAAAAGAAACAACAAGATACTCGGTTTGAGATTTCTAGATGTCTTAAAGCAACTACACATTAATATCCCATTGGTGGAAGCTTTGGAGCAGATGTCGAACTATGTGAAGTTCTTAAAGACATCGACAAAGAAAGAGCGTGCGGGTGAGTTCGAAGCTTGATGGCAGCGATCGAGCATTAGTACCATGTTAAAAGCAAAATTCCACCCAAATTGAAAGATCGAGAGCTTTACAATTCCATGCTCAATTGGAGGGCCGGCGTTGGTTGTGCTCTATGTGATTTGGGAGCAAGTATAAATTTAATGCCGCTCTCAATATTCGGAAGCTAGGGATAGGAGAAGCTAGACCTCTGACGGTGATCTTGCGGTTGGCGAGATAGATCGATGGCTCGTCTGAAGGAAAAATTGGAGATGTGCTAGTAAAGGTGGATACATTCATCTTTCCCATGATTTTATCATTACGGATTATGAAGCGAGATCACGAGTGCCTATTATCTTGGGGCGTCATTTCCTTGGCTGGAAGGACTTTGATTGATGTCCAAAAGGCGAACTCACAATGAGGGTAAATGATCGAAGGTTACTTTTAAAGTATTCAATGCTATGAAGTACCACGGCAGTGAAGGAATGCTCGGTAATTCAAGTATTAGGCGGTCATCGCGGATAAAATGCGAGAACACTCGTCTCGGTTCAAAGGCGGTGATAATGAATATGCCGATCTCATGGAGTTAGAAGCGAGGAAGGGGCTCCTCAAAGATCCCTTTAACAAGAGATCTGCGAAGTGCCACCTCGTATCGGTAGAGCTCGGAGTCCTTTGGGACTCGCGGATCGGTCCGTTCGAGTATCGAACCTTGATAGATGAACCTCCGGTGCTTAGTGCGAAAACATTGCCCAACCACGAAATATGCTTATCGGGCGAGGAAAACTCTTCGATAATCATTTCACCGCTCTCGAGCATGACAGGAAGAATCCACATTACGGTCTGCGCAAGTACTGAGAGCTATTGGATGGTCGATTGCCGATGTCGAATGGATCGATCCTTCTACTGTGTATGCATAAGATATTGTTGGAAGATTGCCACAACACTTCCATAGAGCACCGGTAGCCGTCTTAATCCGACAATGAAAGAGGTGTTGAAGAAGGAAGTTATTAAATGATTGGATCTTTGGAATCATTTATCCGATCTCGGATAGTTCTTGGGTGAGCCGGTGCGGTCGTTCTAAAAATGAGGGTTCACGGTGGTTTCTAATGATCGGCGAGGCTGATTCAACTCGGTGATAACGGGATGGCATTTTGTGTGGATTACGAAACTAAACACGCCTACTAGGAAAGACCATTTTCCTCTGCCATTCATGGATCAAATGCTTGACAAACTCGCTGGTAAGGAGTTTTTCTGTTTCCTAGATGGGTATTCTGGTTATCATCAGATTGCCATTGCACCCGATGATCAACACAAAACCACCTTCACCTGTCCCTATGGCACTTTTGCTTTTAGAAGGATGCCTTTTGGACTCTGTAATGCCCCTGCGACGTTCCAGCGTTGCATGATGGCCATATTTTCGGATATGGTGGAGAAGTCAGTAGAAATCTTCATGGATGATTTCTCCGTATTTGGGGATACTTTTGGAGTATGCCTAAATAACTTGGGGAAGGTCCTGGAGCGTTGCGAGGCGACACACTTGGTCTTAAATTGGGAAAAATGTCACTTCATGGTGCAAAGGGCATCGTGCTGGGCCATCACATATCGAGGAAGGGATCGAGTGGAGCGAGCTAAGATCGAGTGATAGATAAACTTCCACCCCCACTCTTTATTAAGGGTGTGCGTAGTTTCTTGGGGCATCGAGATTTCTGGAAGGTTTATAAAGTTTTTCAAAAATCTCTAAGCCACTGTGTGCCTTGTTGGAGAAAAATAGCCACTTCGAGTTTACTCGGAATGTGCAGGCGTTTGGCGTTTTGAAGCGAGCTCTAGTGACGACTCCGGTGATCATTGGTCGAGCGGTCATTACCTTTCGGTGATGTGCGATGCAAGTGACTTCGTCGTGGGGGCCGTGCTTGGTCGGCGAAAGGAAGATATTCCACTCCGTCTATTATGCTAGCTAGCGTTGGTGGAAGCTTAAATCAATTACACCACTACGGAGAAGGCTACTAGCGATGGTATTCGCGTGTGAAAGTTTAGAGCCTACCTCGTGGGTTCGAGGGTGATTGTTTACACGGATCACGCGGCCATCGGTATCTTGTCGCCAAGAAGATGCGAGCCACGGTTAATTCGATGGATCTTGCCTACAAGAATTTGATTTGGAGATTAGAGGCGGGAAGGAACGAAAATCAGTGGTGATCATTTATTCCGATTACCACGGTGAGGGTGAAGAAACTCATGTCTAAATTCGGATGCATTTCACGATGAACAATTGATGAGCATGCACCAATGTAGCACCTTGGTATGTAGATTTTGTCAACTTCTTGGTGGGTGGAGTGTTGCCTCACAGGTTCTCATACCAATAGAGGAAAGATTCTTTTAGGGTCAACCATTATTTTGGGATGAACCATTCTTATATAAGCACCTTTGTCTTGTGGGTTGATGGTATTGCGTTCCGCATGAGGAAGCGGAATCAATTCTAGAAGGATGTCATGCCACTCCATATGGTGGTCATTTTTCGAGACAAAGAACGGCGGCTAAAGTACTTCAATCAGGTTATTTTTGGCCGACCTTGTTTAAATATGCCCATGCTTTCGTGCAAAAATGTGATCGATGTCAAAGAGTTGGAAATATATCTTCTCGGAATGAGATGACAACGAACTTTATCTTATAAATTGAGCTCTTTGATGTTTGGGGCCTCGATTTTATGGGTCCTTTTCCGCCCTCATTCGGCAACCTTTACATCCTGGTGGCGGTTGATTACGTATCTAAATGGGTGGAGGTCGTGGCAAGCTCGACTAATGATGCGAAGGTTGTAATTAAGTTCTTGCAAAAGAACATATTTACACGATTCGGCACTCCTCGTGCGATCATTAGTGACGAAGGAACTCATTTTGTCAACAAGGCGTTGAGTCTTGTCTAGCCAAGTATAACGTTAGCCACAAGATTGCTACGGCATATCATCCTCAAGCGAATGGCCAAGCTGGACTCTCCAATAGAAATAAAGGTATCTTGGAGAAGGTGGTGAACCCGGTTCGAAAGGATTGGTCCATCTGCTTGGATGATGCGGTGTGGGCCTCTGAGCGACTTTCAAAACAACTTGTTAGGGATGTCACCTTATCGGTTGGTCTATGGCAAAGCTTGTCATCTCCCTGAAACTTGAGCATCGAGCTGTTAGGCGATAAAGCTGAATTTTGAGCATAAAATTCTTTGGAGGCTCGTTTGTTGCAACTAAGTGAAATGGATGAATTCGGTGGTTTGCTTATGAGAATGCGAAATTGTACAAAGAAAAAACCAAGAGATGGCATGATAACAACATCTTGCGCCGTGAGTTCTTGCGGGTCGTGGTGTTGTTGTTCAATTCAGTGAGGCTATTCACAGTAAACCGAAATCACGATGGTGCAGTCCTTTCACCATTCTTGGTGGCGCCTCATGGTGCTATCACATTCTGAAGGGGCGCGCCAGCCGTGAATTCATGGTTAATAAACGATGTGTCAAGCACTCTTTGTGGTGGCGGGTCATTCGTGAGAAGACCTCAACATCTCTGAAGGACGCGACCGGTGGTATCATGGGTTGCCATAGCGATCGGTAGCTGGCGACTCTTTTGTTCTGTTTGTACATATATGTTTGATTCTCGTTTGTCTCTTTGTTTTTTTTTGTGTTGATAATAAATTGCCTTAGCATTGTTAAGAATGAGGAGGGGTTTATGTGAAAATGATGTGTGGAATTTTAGATTGCAGGTGTGGTACATGCGTACCTCTGGGCAAAAATTCTGAGCATTATGCTAGTTTTTGTTCCAGTATTGGATTTGCAGAGAATGGAGAAAAAGTGAAATATCAGTTTGCTATCTTGGGAAAAAGAGCGGGAAAAATTAGGTTGACTTTTTTGTTTAAAAGACTGTGCCCCTTTTTCTTTCCCACTCCACGATCAGCCATTTCTCCCATTTCTTTCATTTTGCTGCGATTTTGCTCTCACTTCCCACGTCCACCTGCTATTCTCTCAAGATTTTATTTTGGTTCTGAAATTTAATTGTCTCCTTCATTTTGTTCCTCCGACAAATTAAATTATCATGCGGAGATTCAAAGAAATTAGGTCGGGAAGCGGTGGTAGGTACCATTGTCTATTCCTAGCAAAAATACGGACACGCCCCTTATCATATCAGGCGCCGAGTTGTCACCGGAAGCTTCACCGATTTCACCGCAGTGTTGAGTATTCTTCATCTAAGAGGAAAAATAGTCGGGCGATAAGGGTAAGGCTAAGTTATTGGAGGGCCAGGCGAAGGCTATTCAAGTAAAAAGAGGCGGTGGACAAACCCTCGTCAACAAAGCGGATGTTCAATCAGCGCCATTCCAAAATTCCGAGCTCATGGAGGTTCGAGAGATTTCAGCGCCTGAAACCAAGACAATTATGGATGGAGAAGGGTTTTCAGAAATCGAAAGAGACTCCTTGTTAAATGGTGGGTGATATCCTAAATGGTTGGGCCTCTTTTGCGACAATTCCTCCCCCATCCATTACGCTGCTAGTCAAGGAATTCTACGCGAACATCATGCCTCTACCGAATAAGGAGGGGTTATCGGCTGTAGTGAGGGGTAAGTTAGTGGTTTTCTCTCCGGAAACCATTAATGATTTTTATAAATTGAAGAATGAGGTGGATGATGTTTTCTCCGCCATGAGGAAGGCCCATTCGGTCGAAGATTTAGAGGAGGCGCTGAGACTAACAGCCGTCGAAGGCACGGAGTAAGCGTTTTCCACACAGGGGTGTCGCTCCATAAAGGCCGCATCATTAAGATTGGAGGTCCACGTGTGGCTTCATTTCATTAAGAGCTGTATCTTGCCTACCACCCATGACACCACTGTCTTGGAGGAGCGGATGCTGCTGCTGCTGTGCATTTTCACTAGAAGGAAAGTCAACATGGGCGCCCAAATTTGGAGCGAAGTGGATGAGTGCCGAAAAAGGAAAAAGGGACGGTTGTTCTTCCCATCTTTGATTACTCAGCTGTGCATAAGGGCCGGGGTTCCTTTCGGGGATGATGAGGATCGCCTCGCTGAGAAAGCTTTCATCGATATCAAAACCTTGACTCATCGTCATAGTCCGTCTGAAGATCCATCTTCGCATGCCGCGCAAGCTGGTCCGTCTCCACCAATGCCGACCTCATATGAGCCTACTGTTCTAGATATGCAGAAGTTCCTCTGCATGCAGATCAAATTCCTCATGCTTTGATCTACTGCGCTTAAAGACGATCTTAAGCATTACTGGGCGTATTGTCACAAGCGGGATCGTGTATTGGAGGATAGTCTCAGATCATTATCCACGGTAAAACTGTCAGCCTTCCCTAAATTCCCACATCGGGTCTAGCAGGCTTGGCCTTTACCTTTGGATTATGACTCTGATACCGGCGCTGAGAAGGAGAAAGACGCGAGGCCGAACCGAGCTAAGTTTGCAACGAATGCTGGCCCAAGTCTGGCTCAGCCAACTGGGTCTGACCCTGCTGCCCCAACCGAGACTCGGGCACCATTTGCCCCATCTGTCGAAGTGCGCATCTCGACCGAGGCCGAACTGGCCGTGTCTCCTACAACCGAAGCTGTTTCTCCTGCTACCACTCCATCTACCCATGTTTCTCCTACTCTTTCGGGATCTCCCGAGGTGTAAGCCATGGGCGTTTTCTCTAACTCAATCCTTTGTTTTTGTTTTGATGGTTGTGTGTGTTTCGTGTTTTGTGCTGGTTTTTGTTTTGCTTGTCTTGTTCTTGTTGTTGTATGAGAGCATGTTACTCTGTTTTTGATGACTGCTGAGGTTGATGCTTGATTGGCAATGGATAGCTTTATGATGTTAGTCTGTTTTTGTTTTGCATCGTGTTCTTTGGTCCGCCTTGTTGCTTGTCTGGATTTGACCCTTATTTTGTGGGGGTGTGGCTCTAATAATTTGGGTTTTAGCATATTAGTTCCTACAGGGATTCACCATTGCATTGGTAAACCTTATGTGGCTTACATTTTTGTATGGGTGCCTATCTTTCCTATTTGGTTTGGAATCCCCCTTGAGATAATATACATAAGTGTGTCAATATGGATAGGACGTAGGCCATTTTTGGATCGGTTGTGCCTTTCTTAGCCTACCTTTATATCATGATATCCTTAGGGTCCCCTTTTGAGCTTACATCCTTTTCTTTTGTGCAGCCGCTAAATATTCTCCTGTACACCACACATATATATGTTATCCATGTTTACCCTTCACCTCGGGCATATTTACTTGTGGCTTGGCCTTTATCTTGAATATGGCCTTTGTCCGTGTTTTGTCTCAGTAATGCCTTAAAAGTACTTCACCCCCTATTTTTGTTACAATATTCCAACATTGGGGACAATGTTGCATTCTAAGTTTGGGGGTGGAGATGTAACCTCTTGAGGGTGAATTTTGTGCAAAAATGTGGGTTATTTACGCTATAATAACACTACAAAAAAAAGAGAAGTTTTGAGCCTACTACATAAGAAAAGGAGAGGAAACAATGAAGAAAAAGGGAGCAACCTACTGTAGGAAAGAAAGGTATTTATAAGGCAAGTTTAAACAGAGAATAAGTAAAGGTGCCCGGGTGTTTTGAGCTACATTATCCCAAACAATCCTACCGTCACCCAAGCCTAACATTACAAGCTCTTAAAGACCTACTGATCCAATATTGGTGATACTCATGTTAGTGGAGAGGGGGCTGACCGAACAAAATTTGTGGAGACATTCGTGTACTTGATAATCAAAGTATGGTCATGATAAGGAGAACCGAAGTATGGAAGATTCATGTAGTTGCTAATGTGTTTTGTACCTGTGATATTTGTAGCGCGACATCCTTGCAATATGAGGTGATTGACTAGACTTACAACCAGAAGGACTAAATGATTCATTCTTTTTGAAAAAATCATGACTGAAAGCTACGTCCTTAGTTGATTAAGCCATCATCTCAGCGGTCATCTGAGCATCTGGAACATCGCTTTTGGGTTTTTATGTTTTTGTTGTGTATGAGCATCACTCGAGGGCGAGTAATGAGCTAAGTTTGGGGTGTGATAACTCTTATAAAGAGTTATTATAGGACCTTTGATAATAATATCCTTGAGTGTTACGTCTTACATTCGTTTGTTTCTTTGTTGTTTTGTTTGTTTATGTTATGTTTGCGTACGTATGCGTGTAGGATTGAGTCGGTGGATTTAAGGGTTTTAAGTACATTTATCGCTATTTAATTAGTTTATGGCATGTAGCGGGAAGAGCGGCGGTGAAGGCGATCTTTGAAGTCGGCCGAGTCGAAGCGAGCTCCGGGTTGAGCGTGCAAACGAGGCCGAACTCGTGGCGAGCTTGACTTTGAAATCGAGGAAGGATAGGCGAACAAGGCTGGAGTCACAGGAGCAAGGTCGAACTCGAAGGCGAAGTCAGCTCAAAGGAAAGAGCGGGGATCTTTGGGCGAAGTCTTGATGCGAGCTCGAGAGAGGACCACCTCAAGCTCGCTGGGGTGAAGCCGAGCTCAAGGCCGACGAGCTCGTAATCAAGGCCGAGCTCAAGGCCGACGAGCTCATAATCAAAAGCCGAGCTCAAGAATGGCGAGCTCGTAATCAAAAGCCGAACTCAAGAATGGCGAGCTCGTAATCAAAAGCCGAGCTCGAGGCGGACGAGCTCATGACCAAAGTCTAGCTCGTGGCGAAACCGGACTCGAAGAAAGAAAGCAGACAAGGTTGAGTTCGCGACTGAAGCCGAGCTCGTGAATTAAGTCGAGCTAGTAACCGAAGTCAAAATCTGGAGCGAAGTCAGGTCGTAAACGGAGAAGAGCCTATGATGATGGATGATCAGCGACAGTATGAAAGGTTTTGGTGAAGGCGAGGAGATCTGCGGACCACACCCACGTGGCATCGGCCGTGCGGCATAAAGGGACCAGCGGTTTGTTATCTGTCGAGCTAACGAAAAGGACGGAAAATCGGAGGTTGAAGGGCTAGCGAGTCGTCTGTACTCCCAAAAGAGCGAAGGGTGGTTATTAAAGGGGACGAGACAACATAAGGGAATACTATTCATACTCTAGGGAAGATCACAATCATTAGAAGAAGGAGGAATCAGAAGAGCGATAACTTGGAGAAGAAACCATCGGAAGAGGCGGCAATCCAAGAAGGAGCACGTGATTCCGGCGATGAGTTTTACTTTCTTTTCTCGAATTCTTTTTACTTGTTATGGCATTCGTGTATCTGGATATTGTTGAACAGCTCGCTATGAGCTAAATTTGTAGGACTTGATCTTTTGATGAAACTCATGCTCGTGTGACGAGCTCATTTCTCACGCTTATCTTGTTAAATTGCTATTGTTCTCTTGGAGATTATTCATCTTGCTTGTGATTGATCACCATGGGTGGGATTTTAGCTCTATAATTTACGGGAAGTTCTTATAGGGTGGAAAGCGAGAGAGTGACGCAAGAACATGATTTAAATATTATGTGTGTGAATAGCATATGAATATGTGTTTACCTTGCATGACATAAATGAATGGATTAGTAAAGATATTCTAAGAGCTGTTTGGTATAGGAATATATCGAATGATTTATAGAATATAATCTTAGATTTGGAAAAATACTAAGAATCGGAGAAGTTCATGTCATGGTAATGAGGCAATGATAAAGCTGTAGCATATTTAATATAGAGCATAGGTGGAATCGAGAGGTCAAGTCTATTTCTCTTCTTATTATCAGTTGTTTTATCATATATTTGTCTGAAATTTCACCTCGCTTCGTAGTAACATTTTCATAGTTTTAGTTCCCTTCTATTTTTATTAAATTGTTACTTCCTATTTAATTTCTTGTGTTGTTCTCTTAAACAAGATTGATTGTCAGCGTGATTTAAAAAGTGCGATCCCTGTGGATTCGATCTCGGAATATTTTCATGTATTACTTGTTGACTACGTGCACTTGCGTATATTAATTGTATTGCAACATATTATCACACAACAATAGTCTATACTGATTTTTGTAGTAGTGCACAAATCGTAACAATAATATTTTATCCTTTTGATAAAACAATATTAATTGAAACCTCCAATCGCCCAAGGAATTCCACATTCAAGCCACGTGTGTGGACGTTTACACATGAATCCCTCGACCAGACTAAAATATACCTTTTAGTTGTTTAATTTCAATCCATGTCAACTTATCATTATGACAAATGAAATTAATGATTGGACCTTACTAGACCACATCACTATCACAAGAAGGGACTTCGCGGGAAGTTGTACTTGAGGTGATGTCTAAACAATGACCACAATTTTAACAGCAGAAAATAAATTCTTAGAATTAGCATACTCACTAGGACCATACCACTTCCAATCCAAATTCCTTTGTTATCTCATTTTAAATCTATCTCTAGAGAACTTATGAAAATCTCACATGCAAGCCACGCGTGTGGAAGTTTACACATGAAACTCCCACTTCTCAATAGATTAAAATGTTTTATTTAGAAATTTCATCTAACAAACTTATGATAAACAGTGCAAGCAAGCCACGCATGTGGACGTTTACTCACAGTGCGTATCATTTTGTTTAGAGATCAAAAAGTGGAGGTCTTGACATTTTAATTAAAAATTAATATGTCGGGTTACTTGCTTAGTCTTTTGTTTCAAAATGTTTGTCCATGCAGATCACGTAATCCTAGCATGCTTTTCTATAGAACTCAACATGTAAAACATGCTCGAAGAATTCTAAAATATGCTTGAAAAACGGGATTAACCTAGCATGCTTACTATGCGTATCCAATCACGAAAACATATAATATGTTTATTTACGTAATTAAACATACATAGCATGCTTCTGCATAATTTAAACATCCACGACATGCTTTGAATGATAAAAATAAAATAAAATCGTTCATCGCGGCCCACTCGTGGATCCTGTACTTCCCTGCCTAATTTATTACATAAATTTGCAAAGTACAGATCTTCAATAAAATCTCAAAAATGGGCCTCGCGTGCACGGGCAGGGACCGGATTCGTCAACACTGGATTTGGGCCGAAAAATCGAAAATGGGTCAAAACAGTGGATCGGGCCGAAACGGGTCGAAAAAACTGATCTGGGCAAAAATTTGGGTCAGGGCCGAAATTGGGCCGGGTCGGCCCAAACCGAACTGGGTCGGGTCAGCATAAAGGAGCTGGGCTCTGCTGGGGCACAGCCCATGCAGCGCGCCTCATGCCGCACCGTCGCCCTGCCCTTCTTGCCCTGCTGAGAAAACACCTTGTGCCGAGAGCCCTGCCGGAAAAACCCACCGAGCCGAGCCCATCTTGGCGGCCGCCGAGAGCGCCAGACGAGTTACGCGGCGTCGCCGAGACATATGCATGAAAATCGCACGCCCCGCGTTGCCCAGCGCTCGAGCGCTTTGAGGTTTCCTGCGCGAGAATCGTGTCGAGGCCGCCGAGGGCTGCCAAGGCTTTGCGCAAGAATCACGCACCCCCACATCGCCCGTGTCTACCGAGCCATGCCGAGACCTCGTTGAGGATTCTCGGTGCGATCTATCGAGAGCTGTCGAGCGTTGCCGAGGCTTCCGTGCGAGAAAACTCGCGTGCCTCATCGCGTCGCGAGAATCACTCCTGTCGAGGTTGACTGCCGAGGCATCGGTATTGCCGGACCACGACCCGCGAGCATCTTGAGCCACATCGCTCGACCCCTGCAGAGGTCGTCCGAAGCTGTCGAGGCTACCGAGGTCGCGCGATACCTCCGGGACCGCCGAAGTCGCGCGATACTTGCCGACCCCTCTCGCTGAGCCATGCCGATGACTCCCGCCCGATGCCGCTGAGGACAATTTGCCGAGAGCGCGCAACTCAGTGCCAAGGCATGTCGAGGCTTCTGCGCGGAGACCGCGCGTCCCGCACGCCTGGCTGTCGAGCCGTGCCGCCCCCTGCCGCCTGATCGCTAATATTCCAACCAAATAAATGATAGTAAAACGCAAGTATATAAATCGTATCCACGTGGATGCGACTAGAACCTGACAAATAATTAACAAAGAATCTTTATTATTATTCGAGCAACAATTTATCGAGAGAGATAATAATAAAACTAGACTTAAAGATAAATAAGGGATAAAACCGGATATAAAAAGTGACCACAAGGGATGTATTTAACCTAACGATTCACACAATTAACCTATTAATCATTTACCAATTTAATCCGCATTCATATGAAGGATCACTAATGTAACTATAGTTTCCGGAGACGACCTATAGTAGTAGGTTAGCCTAAACTCTATCTCCGTGGGGTCTCGAGAAGTAAGCTAATTACCAAAAGCACACAAGATTTAACCTCCTGAGTTCACCTATCTCCGCTTGATCTCAAGGTAAAAGCGTATTATGAATTCAAGATATCGACTATGCAATTAATTCCGTCAGGACATAAATCACATAACTAGCATGCATCAATATTGGCCAAATACCAACACATGAAATTAAAGCCAATAATCATAAATCATGAATGGGACGTCAAAACAGTATCAACAGATAAATTATATAAATCTAGTCAGACATACAAACCCTAGGATCAATAAGGAACTTAGCTACGCATAATTAAAATACTAAAGCAGTAAATAAATAAAGATAACATAAATTGAGATAGATAAATAAAACCGTAGGATTCCACGATGAACAATGTAGCACTTGAATCCGGAAGAGAAACCGAAAGCTTTAATAAAAGAAACTATGAAAACAGAAATAGAACAGCAATTGAAAAAAACAAAACTAAAGAACTATTTTGGAAAAACATGCCAAAAGAAATAAAAAAAAAAAGAAAAGCAAAAAGGGTTCTGTAATCTCTCGTCCAATGTGTTTTTAATTGTCAGAAGCTCCCCCTCGTAATACGTGTTATGCAATCTATATATTGAGCCCTAGTTACCTTAGCTCACGAGTCTATCTGACTATAGCATCTCGCGAAGGAATGTCGCGAATTTTTTTAAGTTTGCGCACTTTCATTCTTCCTCGCGAGTTTGTCTCGCGACCCAGGGTTGCGAGCAAGTCTCGCGAGGCGTGTTTTCTCGCGGCTGCACATTGCGCGACTTCGCTGTTTTGCTCCGTTCTCTCTCGTCCGAACTTTGAATGCGATCCGTTTTGCGCCTATGAACCCCTATCGAGATGTTCTTTAACATGGTAGACTTTGCAAATCCATCCTTATCAAATCCATTACGTCATATTCAACGTCGTTTTCAAATAGTTCTTCTTTGCACGAGCTCACGACCGGGCTATTGATTCCTCTTTATCGTGATCCACCTTTTGACATCAAAACCTATGCTAAAATGACATGAAACACACACGGCATAATATCTTTAAAGGTAAACATAAATATATCAAAAGACAACTCAAAGATCACTTATCAATTATAAGCGAAACAAATATAGCCATATAAATCGGTGTAAAAATGAGAACATCAACTCCCCAAACTTAACCTTTTGTTTGTCCTCAAACAAATCGAAACAGAGAGAGACTACCAAAGGCAAAATAATAGTCGAGCGACAAAAGCAATAAGCCTCGTGAGCAATGAGCAATGAGCGATTCACTCAAATGAATCAAATCACAACATCTTCGTTAAACTCCACACATCATAATAATCATAAGCACAAGCCTTTAAACTTGAATCCTCACAACATGTATGTATATATAAGAAATCTCAAACACTCAAGTGTATCAAGGAGGATGTGTATACTCTCAAAGTTTAAAAACACATGGAATCTACCATAAGCTTGCAAATCGTCTAATTCTCCATTGCTCAAATATGTGCTCAAGAACCAAAATCAAAAAGGTCTTATAAAAGGTTATAATGTATGCTCTTTGGTAAGGTATGATATATTTAGGCTAAATGACTCATAATCCCATAATGAAAAACACCATAAGTATCATAAGACATAATTCCCAAACTTTCACAATTTATTTCAATTCTCCATACCAAGAAGTCATTTTTCTATTAAGGATTACACACTTATTATATAAGCCATATACTCATCTCAACGCACTAGCTACTTACCCTTTTATGTTCTTTTCACACACTTGTGCTAAATCTTTTTTTTTTTTTTTGAACTTATATGGGTAAGCAACCATTTTTTTAAAAATCACTTTCGCATCATTTATTTCCTTTCTTTTTCTCAACCTCAATTCAAGCAACCAAAAATCATACTAAAAACATAACCCAACTCATGGCTATATGAAAGAATTAGGTAGGCTCAAAAGGGCTCATCAAAGGATAATAACATAACAGGTTAGTGTTTGGATAGTGTATAGGCTAAGAAAAGAATGCATAATATCATTTCAAAATTCTTTAGCACATCAATGCAACCTCGAAAAGATCCGAGCAAGTTCTAGAAACACATGCTATTTCAAACTATTCACACGAGAAAGAAACAAGGCGAAAAGATATGACGATCAGCTCAAGTCTCATTGGTTTCAAAAGTGTGATCAAGTTCTCAAAGGCTCGATACTCACAATAATCATAACATGCTTCGTCTCATAAAATCGGTTGCAATAAATTTTCTAATAAAACAATTCTCATCATCGGCTGCTCGTCATTCAACTCAACCCACAAAACAGACACAAAACCCAAACACGAAAAAAAAAACAAACCAAAAACAAACAAAAAGAAAACAAAACAAAAAAAAGAAAACAAAACAAAAAAAAGAAAACAAACAAATTAAAGGAAAACATTGGGTTACCTCCCAACAAGTGCTAAATTTACATGTCTTTAGCTAGACCATTTCATACCTCGATCAATCTGGCGTTTTGACAGCAGACTTTCTCCCAAATCTGTGCTTGCCTCTATACTTTGCATTGACCTTAGACCACCACTGAGTGTGGAAGTGGCCTCCCCCAAACTTGAACGAATCACTCGGGGTTCCATACCGAGTCCAACTCTTCTTTGTATTATCCTCATCGACTGGTCGGTTGACATCCAAGCACGAGACTTGGCTAGCTGCCACAATGGTGATTGAATGACACTCTTCATGCTCTGAACTATCGTGTTGCTTGATGGCATCATATATTGAGATTTTTAGTTCCTCATCGTTGACACGAAAAGTCAGATCCCCTTCCTGCACATCAATTAACGCACGACCAGTTGCTAGAAAAGGTCGACCCAAGATTAGTGGTTGATTTTTAAATTTAGGAATGTCTAAAATAAGAAAATCTGCTGGAAAGAAAAAATCCCGAATTCTTACCAACATATCCTCAACTATTCCCTTAGGGTATCGTTGACACATCGACCATCATTAATGAAATGGAAGTTTTCTTCATTTTGCCCAGCTCCAAGCGATTAAACACAGATAAGGGCATCAGATTGATACTCGCTCCAAAATCACACAACACGTTGGGGAATGTATGCTCAGCAATCTCGCACTCCAACGTGAAGCTCCCCGGATCCTTCTGTTTCAGAGGCAGCTTCCTTTGCAAAATAGCACTGCATTCTTGAAAGGTTAATTTTTCAAATTTACCTAACTTCTTCTTGCTTTCACTTTGCATCTTTGAGAAATTTAACATGTCCGGGCATGTTTACGAGCGCATCAAAGAGAGGTATGGTGATGTTAACTACGGAACATCTCTTTGAATCTGGCGAACTCTCGTCATATTTCGTCTTCCGAGGCCGAGGAACGGAGCATAAGCTCTTTGGGGACCGGACGGCCGGCCTCTCTCCCGAGGTTGAGTCGCGAGACTCTCGCGAGATCTCCTCCGTCTTTCTTGCGAGTGTCTCTCGTGACTTTGCTCGCGAGAACTTACGTAATCACGTAATTAAGGTGTTAAATGTGGATTAAGGAAGGAAGGAATTGGATAAAGGCGAGCGTCGATAGTCGATATCGAGGTTAAACTAATTTCTCAATGAATGTAAGAGCTCAAACATGCTTTCACCAAAATAAAATCTTTGACTAACTAGAATTGAAAGCATGACTCATCAATAACTTAGAAGCATTTTATACAATATTAGATCCAACAACCAATTACGGTCATTCTAAAGAAATCCTTGTTCATAGAAGCAAGTCGACATCATAACGAGATGTCGAAATCTCAACAACGAAATGAAGCGACATCGAGCAATTTAAAGCACAAAACAAACAAAGGCCAAGTTCGGCAACAAGAAGTGTGGTGAGAATCATGTATGATGACACAGACTACGGGCAAACTAAACATGACACCACAATTTAACAACATTGTCGGGAGACAAAACCTCAGAAGCTTCTCGCATAACATTCGATTCGGCATCCTCTCAAGCTCATCCTGCACATTTAGAAATATATGCAGGGCGTGAGTACTAGATGCACTCAGTGGGTATATGCCGAAAACATTTTAAAACATTGCTCTTAGAGCTATAAGATTGACTTGCCATAACATATGCAACACACAGGAGTTTTCAGTTAAATAACCTGTGCATACTTCTGAAATAAACTTACTTGCTTTCATGCTCATGCATTCATAATGCAACATTCAACATGCGTCTGCAGACATAATCTCATTCATAAACCATATCTACGCACTCTTGTGTTGAGAAGTAGGCCTCCTTCTCAAACACCGTGATCGGCCATTTAGCTCACGATCACTCTGTGTACACAAACCCTTACTGGCAGCTCGTCCAGCATAGGGCCGATATCGTCCATCTCTCGTAGATAGGCAACATATATCATGCATCATGCTTAAAAACTTGGCAAGTCAGTCAACTTTACATAAAAATGCATATCATATCATCTTGTATGCAAAAGCATATCATTTCTCATTTTTAAGAAGGATTTTACCCACCTGGAGATCTGGCTTACTCGAGACTTTCTGTTTTTCCTTTCTTGATCTCTATCTCGCTTCCACTTGCTCCTTAAAAAGAGATAAGAGGAATAAATACGGGAAAGAGGAACTAAGAGTTTCTAACTCTTGAGCCTCTACTAAAACTCTCTCGATACTCTAAGGTTAAGCTAAGCTCTGCTAGGTCAATGCATCCAAAACTAAACTATTCAACTTATTAAGAAAGTATTTTATAAGAACTTGAATCTTTTCAACTCCTTATATATATATAAGGATACCATATCGATATAAGAAAATCTTTAACTTTCAAATCTTTTCATTTGAAAACTTCGATCAAGTAAGTCTTGATCAAGTTACAAAATCACGAGAATCTATACTTTGAATTAAATTTCCAAATATCAAACTATAATCACAAAGTCCTTTGAAAAACGTAAACTAACGAAATCTAAATTTTTCATATAAGCATAGAAAAATCTCAATAAATCAAAATAAGCTAATTTCATATACTAGATCATACTTTTGAAATCAAACTACCCAAATAAAATCAAACTAATAAGTTCTTGATATTCCATAAGCATACTAATTTAGGGTTTTTTCGCATGAGTTGGTTTTAACTCCAAATCCTTTCACCAAACACAAGCATATATGTATAATCACATATATACTAACTTATTTTAAACAAATCAAAACCAAATCATCTTGAAATCAAGGCCATAGTTTTCGGTCATGGCTAGAAAATTAGGGGTTTCGATTTTTGTTTCCGAAATCAACTCTAAACATGCTCAAACGTCTCTAATTACATAGATACATGCTCAATTTGAGAAATCATCAACACATTCTCAAGATAAAATTAGGGTTCTTAACTAAAGTTTGGGATTTTCTTGAAAATAGACATATTAACCCACAATTCAAGTATAAACACTAGATCTAGCATCAATTAAAACATATCATACAAGATCAGCGTTTTCCCCAATTTTCTTTAGAAAGGACCGAAACTTATGAGGTTTAAAAGGACTTTCTTTGTTTTCTCAACATAATATCACTCTAATAGGTAGATCTATGCATATATAAACTAAAATCGAAGAACAAAACCCGTAAGAAAAAGGCTAAATGGCGAAACATATGGGAGTTTGGGGTGGGTTTTCATTTGATCTTCTCTTCAAAACTTGAATAAAGTTAGTGATTTACCTTCTTAAGGCGTCGATCTATCAACTTGAAAAGGATTGGAAGCTTGATTCTTGATCTTGGAAGAAGAAAATTTAAGTGTGTGTGTGGGTGTGTGTCTCAAAATGAGAGCAAAGAGAGAAATGGGTTGGAAGAAATAAAGTCCATTGAAAGCTAAACACACATATATATATAGGAGTCTTCTTTGATAAGCTAAAAAAGGCTTCTTGAAGAAGCTACTAAGTTCTAGAAATTCCATTAGCTTATTCCATAAGATATGGTCTCTTTAGCTTATTCTATAAGCTTTGATGATCATTGGGCTTATTTCTTCATTTTAATGCTAGGCCCAATTTATGAGAGGCGTTATGTACTCGCTCTCAAAGATATAAATTTTGAAAATAATTTAAGGATATAAAGTATCCTTTTAAAATCATTAACTCGAGATAATTGAATATAATATTGAAATTCTTGGTAAGTTGAAATCTTTATAATTACTCTTTCTAAAATAAGCGTTGAACTAGAATAATAAGCGAAAGACTTATCATTTAATCGATCATTGTAGAATTCTAAATTAAATCTTTGAGTTAAAACTTATGAAATCATATCGAGGATGCATTGTTCCTAGTCACTCACGTAATTAATTTCTAATTAATTACGTGCTTAGCAACAATCGAGCTATGAAAATCAGGGTATTACATTCTCACCCCTTACAAAATTTAGTCCTCGAAATTTAGTACCTTCAAAAAGCTCGAGTCTTATTTCTCATCTAATCTTCTTGTTCTCGTATAAACTTCTTCTAAACCATGATCTTCTATTGGATTCTAGCTAAAGGAATTGATTCATTCCTTAGTTCTTCTTCTTTTTATCTAAGATGCTCGATGGCTTCTCTTACGTAGCTTAGATTTTGTTCTCGAACAATATTCTCTTGATATCGATGTGTTTTGGATCAAACACATATCTTCATAAATCGACACATGGGACACATGTGGATATTGCCAAAACTTGGAGGCAATGTTGATGCATGAGTGGCGGCTAATCTTCTTTAAAATCTAAATGCGGTCCAGGAAATTTTGGTTCGAGCTTTCCTTTGATTTTCAAGCGATGTATTTCTTTAGAAGGAGATACTTTCAAGAATACTTTATCTTCAATCTTGAAGTTTAGCTCCGTCGTCTTTTATCTGCGTGGGACTTTTGGCGATCTTGAGCTTCTTGGATTCTTTTCTTTATTTGTCGTGCGATTCGACCATTTCTTGATTGCTTGGTCCAAGCACTTTTCTTTTCGACTTCGTCTTATCATCAAGGCGGTGATTTACACTTTCTACTATAAAGGGCTTCATAGGGCGCCTTATCGTCGTTGTTTAGTAGCTGTTGTATCGAATTCAATCAATGGTAAAATCGCTCTCATTGATCTCCTTGATCTAATACTATCGTTCTGATCATATCTTCTAGCGTCTAAATGGTCCTTTCGCATTGACCATATGTTTGCGGATGAAACGTTGTACTGGAATTCAATCTTGTACCCATCTCTTGTTGGAAACTTGTCCAAAACAAGATGTAAACTTGGAGTCTCTGTCTGAGGTGATTAAGGCGGGTACTCTACGCAAACGTACTATCTCTCGAACGTATATCTGAGCTAACTTGTTAGCTTCACACATAATAGAGATCGGGATAAAATGAACACGCTTCGTGAGTCGATCGATTATCACCCAAATGGCTGTATTACCACGTTTTGATTTGGGTAACCAAATTTTGAAATCCATGGCTATGTGATCCAATTTCTACTGAGAAATCTCCAGTGGTTGCAATCTACCATGCTACTGGCATAAAGCTTTATCTTGTTGACATGCTAAACATCGATCAACAAACGAGGTTATATCTCGCTTCATTCCTACCTACACAAACCTCTGCTTGAGATCTTGATACATCTTTATGCTTCCTGGATGTGCGGCGTAGGGCGTGTTATGAGCTTCACTCATAATCTCGTTCTTTAAATCTTTATCATTAGATGCATAAATTCTATTTACGAACATAATTGCGTTATCCCGACTTCATGATATTCTTCGTACTTTTCTGTTTGATCTTAACTCGTAGCTTTTCTATCTATTGATCTTGTCTTTGAGCTTTCACAGTTCTTGTTCTCAAATCGGGGTACGACAATAGCGGCTATAATCTCTTTTGTAGATTCAGGTGGTAACACCACTTGAAAACTCATCCTTTCAGACTCCTTGATCAACTCCTCTCGTTGAGTAAGGACGAATCCTAGCTGGATTTGGGCTTTTTCTACTCAAAGCATCAGCGACAACATTCGCTTTTCTAGGGGAGATACTTGATATCATAATCATAATCTTTTATCAACTCAACCCATCTTCTTTGGCGTATGTTCTAATCTTTCTGCTCGAAGAAATACTTCAAGCTCTTGTGATCAGTAAGGATCGCATACTTGGATCCGTACAAAAGAAGTCCCCAAATTCTTCAGAGCATGAATAACAGCTGCCAAATCTAGATCGTGTGTAGGATATATGGGCTCGTGAGGTTTCAACTGTCGTGAAGCAAAAGCTATCATTCTTGCTTTTTGCATCAGGACAAATTCCAGTCCACTCTTTGATGCATCGGTATCTGAGTATACCCTTTATACGATCGGTATTGCCAAGCGCCTTGTAGTCAATCTGTTCTTTAACTCTTGAAAACTTTCTTCACGTCCTTGGGTCCATTGGGGTTTAATTCCCTTTTGAAGGTATTGAGTCATAGGTCTGCAATCTTGGAGAATCCTTCTATGAACCTTGGTAATATCACGCTAAGCCCAAGAATCTTGAATCTTTATGCGTATGTAGTCGGCGATTTCCAATAGTGTACCGCTTGAACTCTAGCGGGGTCAACTCGATTCCTTCTATTGAAAATATATGCGAAAATTCGCTTTCCTTAGCTAAACTCACTTTGCTAATCTTAGCAACCATTAGTTCTATTCTTGGCGTACGTAGAGCGGTTCTTAAGCATTCTTCGTGTTCTTACTCGTTCTTGAGTACGAGAATATTATCGATAAATACCAAAACAAATTTATCGAGATAATTGTGGAAAACATAATTCATCAAATCCATATACACGGTTGGTGTATTTGTCGAGCGAATGGCATTACTACGAACTCGTAGTGGCCATACAGCGTTCGGCGATCTTGGCTATGTCGCCGGGCGAATCTCGATTGATGATATCGACTTGGTCGATCTTTGAAAAACTTGGCACCTTTCGGTGATCGAACAAGTCATCGATCACGGGTAAAGGATACCTATTCTTGAGGTTAACTTGTTCAACTCTCATACATCCTTAGAGTTTCATCCTTCTTTTGACAAATAAAGCGGCTCCCCAAGGAGATACACTAGGTCGAGTAAAACCTAGGTCCAAAAGCTTTTGAATTGGATCTTTAACTCACGAAATTCTTTTGGGGCGTTCTATAACGTGCTTTTGAAGCAGTCGATCACGGTTACGACTCGATGGAAAAACTCTAATTATGCGTCGAAGGTAGCCACAGTAATGTTTCGGAAAACATCACGAATTTCTTTAACCACGTTAGATCTTCTACCTTCTTCTTGGACTTGACATCGACATTCGAAATCTGAGGTAAGCACAAGCTTCCTCGTTCTTCATCGACTTTTCGACATGAAATTTGAAATCATAGGAACATGACTTCTTCTCTTCTCAATACCATAAAAACAGGTAGGTTCTCTTCCTGGTGGCTGAAATGCTATTTCTCTTTGCTCGCATCATATCGATCCATAATGCTCTGTCAACCAATCCATTCCTAATATAAGATCCACGTCCTTCATATGTAACAGCTGCAGCGATCTCGCTCTAAGCTTAAGGGATCCTAGTTCGAAATCTAGGTTAGGACACACATGCATAATAACGATAGCTCCACCCAACGGGGTAAGCACATTAAACTCTTGTGCGGCACGTTCGCTGTTGAGCTTAAGAACATCTACACATGATGCTGAAATAGAAGAATGCGAAGCTCCTGTATCGAAAAGGATTTTGATAGGTACACCTTTCAATGTACCCATACTTGTCGAGTTCTTGGCGTTCTTCTCGGGTTGCTTGTAAGAGGCGTATACGTTTTATACAAAGGTTGAGTGCGGTCGAGGTATCGGTGGTTGCGGTGTGGCGGCGGCGATGATTGCGGCGGCGGCGGCGGTTCTTGGTTGCGATTGCGGTTGATGTAGCGACATCTCGATCTTGATGGGCGGCAACTTTGGATATCTACTTACGACATTCATTGATTACGTCATCTCGGATGATCCTGCTTTCCTCCGTTACTAGTTGTTTCCTGACGGGTCGGACATTGATTTGTATAGTGGCCCACTTGTCCACATGCATAACAACTGTTACTTCCCCATCTGCGAGACTCGAATGTACTACTGTACATCAGGGACGCGTCTGCATTCTTGGTGACTTGGGAAAGATTGTCTGCGTAACTAACTCGACACGCCATCGTCTCATGTTTGGTAAGGTCTTATTCTCCTAAGTCTTTTTCCTTTTGACTTACGATGCAAGAAGCAATCTTGGCGGCTTGAATCTAGAAAGGTGCAGTTGGATCTAGCATCACTTTGTGCGGTAGCATTTCCATCTCCATGTCAATGCGATTTAACGTTTACGCATATGGCGTTGGAGGTTGGCTTGCCAAAATGATTATGATCTCTTGGCGTGAACTAGCGAAATTATTACATCATTTTCTCATCATCTCGACTTTAAAAGGGCATAACGGGCTAGACCGCAGAATTCACTATCATATTCTGCCACAGTCTTCCGCCCTGCTTCAGGTTCGTAAATTTAATCTCCTTCTGTTTGCGGTAACTTCAAGGTATATACTTTTCATACAATTCTCCCTTGAACTGTTCGCACGTAAAATTCTCCAATTGCTTAGGAGAAAGAACTTTCTGACATGATTCCTACTAGGAATCTGCAGACCCTTTTTATCTGGAAGGATATGCATAGGAGACACTCTCGATTAGAGCACTCCAAAAACTTGGAAGTTCGCTACAAGGCGAACTCATTCTTCAGCATCAGCTGGTCTATCAACTCCATTGTAAGATGGAGGATTCTGACGCAGAAAAAGCTCTGTAATTCTACGATCTGTTTAAGGAGGTGAAGGTACAGATGAATCTTAAGGAGAATTTTTGCACTTTCTTGTTCCTTCTTTGATTGAAGATTTCTTCTCTGGGTAGCATATCGTATTGTGAATGAATATCCAATCTGATACAGCATATCTCAAGGATCTTCACAATTGCTTATCCCGAGGTTATAACATGAAATAATACAGCTGGATAGCAGAATGATCATAGATATCAGGGAAAAATTACCTCTTCGAGGACATCTACGAAAGTCGGGAGGACTTTGCAAATCGAAGGTTTTCAGGCATCTGGAGGCTTTGGTATCTGGGGCAAAACACATCCGATAGGGCTTCTCAAGCACGCTACCGCATCATAAGATATCTATAGACATCACTAGTCTATATATACATGTTTATATAATATATACGCATATATACATATATATATGCATCCATGCTATCTACAAACTGACAGCTTCCACTCTTGCTGCTACTGGCTTCACTCTGCCCATGAAAGGTTGTCATCACTGTCATCATCATTATCTCCTTCTTCAATCTCTTCTACTCCATTTTCACTGCCATCAACGGCTTCATTGGAGTCTATCATCTTTACATCTTTCTCAATCTCGAGATGGCGGATCAATATGCGCTCGGGAAATGAGTACAAGGAACTACTCGGGATAAAGGATATCGGGATCGGTCACAAAAGGCATTTGGTGATATATAGAAATTTGTATGGTTGTGTTGTGCCAACAACTAGTAAAACTCATGTTCATTCATGAAAGAATTTGAGACACTGAAGGCCTCAATGAACTAGCTTGAGTCTCTTACGGGACCTCTAAAGAAGAAGTCTGGGAACATGAGAAAAGGAATAGACTTAATCGATGTAGAGATCTCGAGAGATGTGAAAGGTGACCTACCAATCTAGGTTAATAGGAAACATCTCGTGTCGAGATAAGAATAATCAACTGTGTAGGATTTACAGAGACTCGGTATAGAAAACTAAGTATCTAATAAAGATAACTCTATCTCTAGAGTAGAAGTCTTGGCGTCATACTCAAGAATAGAAGAATCAACATCAATGGTTTCAAGATCCTTATTATCATCAAAGCGAAAGGAAAGGACACCACCATTTGGGTGACGAACAGTGGAATAAAATCAACAACGGGAAAAATGAATCAATAGGAAGGCTCAGTACACATAATCGAGAGGCGATGGTAACTAGGAGTGCAGGAAAATCGACTTGCTCGGAAGCTATGAAAGCAGACTCGATGTAATTAATGGCAACAATGACCAAATCAAGCCACTTCTTGGGCAATAAGCGAATCAATCAGTATTCCATCTAGTCCCGATCGCCGTGCTTAGATGCCTCCTCTCCTCTCAGCGATGAAATTGAGCGAAATTCGCCCAAAGTAAGTTGCTCATCGGCATAACGAGATAGAAGCACACTCGATCCTTCGATGGTGACAAGCGAGCCATATGTTTACTGGCGGTTCGGACGGTCCTTGGCATTCCAGAATAAAGAATGTCAACTACTTGCAGAAAACATACTCGTGCTGCTCTGCCTTCTTTTCTCATGATATCTTCTCAACTTTAGCTCAATAAGCAATAACTTTTTTTTTTCAAGCATACATTTGCATGTAGCAATTCTTTTAATATGGCATATACTCAACATCAACTCAATTCTTTCATAAAGCACATGCTCAATTATAAAATATGATTATCATAATCATAAGCTCTTACAGTGAGCTAGAGATGATGGAATCGAATTGTTGAGCTTCTCTTAAGAACAATGACTCTATAACTCAGATTCTCAAAGCAGTCGAACAAGCGACTCTATAAATTCATGTTCTCAAAATAGAGTCAAACAACCAACTCTATGAACTCGATTCTCAAATCATAATCAATTCAAAAGAATTTACAGAGGCTCGAGGTGCACAAGCTGCACAAGACTCACAAGGATTTACAAGGATTCACGGGTTCGAGAATTGGCGGCTCGATACCATTACAGTAACACCCGACTTACGTAATCACGTAATTAAGGTGTTCGTGGATTAAGGAAGGAAGGAATTGGATAAAGGCGAGCGTCGATAGTCGATATCGAGGTTAAACTAATTTCTCAATGAATGTAAGAGCTCAAACATGCTTTCACCAAAATAAAATCTTTGACTAACTAGAATTGAAAGCATGACTCATCAATAACTTAGAAGCATTTTATACAATATTAGATCCAACAACCAATTACGGTCATTCTAAAGAAATCCTTGTTCATAGAAGCAAGTCGACATCATAACGAGATGTCAAATCTCAACAACGAAATGAAGCGACATCGAGCAATTTAAAGCACAAAACAAACAAGGCGAAGTTCGACAACAAGAAGTGTGGTGAGAATCATGTATGATGACACAGACTGCGGGCAAACTAAACATGACACCACAATTTAACAACATTGTCGGGAGACAAAACCTCTAGAAGCTTCTCGCATAACATTCGATTCGGCGTCCTCTCAAGCTCATCCTGCACATTTAGAAATATATGCGGGCGTGAGTACTAGATGCACTCGGTGGGTATATGCGAAAACATTTTAAAACATTGCTCTTAGAGCTATAAGATTGACTTGCCATAACATATGCAACACACGGAGTTTTCGGTTAAATAACACATGCATACTTACGAAATAAACTTACTTGCTTTCATGCTCATGCATTCATAATGCAACATTGACATCGTCTGCGAGACATAATCTCATTCATAAACCATATCTCGCACTCTTGTGTTGAGAAGTAGGCCTCCTTCTCAAACACCGTGATCGGCCATTTAGCTCACGATCACTCTGTACCTAAACCACTTCTTGGCGGCTCGTCCGACATAGGGCGATATCGTCCATCTCTCGTAGATAGGCAACATATATCATGCATCATGCTTAAAAACTTGGCAAGTCGATCAACTTTACATAAAATGCATATCATATCATCTTGTATGCAAAAGCATATCATTTCTCATTTTAAGAAGGATTTTACCCACGGAGATCGGCTTACTCGAGACTTTCTGTTTTCCTTTCTTGATCTCTATCTACGCTTCCACTTGCTCCTTAAAAGAGATAAGAGGAATAAATACGGAAAGAGGAACTAAGAGTTTCTAACTCTTGAGCCTCTACTAAAACTCTCTCGATACTCTAAGGTTAAGCTAAGCTCTGCTGGGTCGATGCATCCAAAACTAAACTATTGACTTATTAAGAAAGTATTTTATAAGAACTTGAATCTTTTCAACTCCTATATATATATAAGGATACCATATCGATATAAGAAAATCTTTAACTTTCAAATCTTTTCATTTGAAAACTTCGATCAAGTAAGTCTTGATCAAGTTACAAAATCACGAGAATCTATACTTTGAATTAAATTTCCAAATATCAAACTATAATCACAAAGTCCTTTGAAAAACGTAAACTAACGAAATCTAAATTTTTCATATAAGCATAGAAAAATCTCAATAAATCAAAATAAGCTAATTTCATATACTAGATCATACTTTTGAAATCAAACTACCCAAATAAAATCAAACTAATAAGTTCTTGATATTCCATAAGCATACTAATTTAGGGTTTTTTTCGCATGAGTTGGTTTTAACTCCAAATCCTTTCACCAAACACAAGCATATATGTATAATCACATATATACTAACTTATTTTAAACAAATCAAAACCAAATCATCTTGAAATCAAGGCCATAGTTTTCGGTCATGGCTAGAAAATTAGGGGTTTCGATTTTTGTTTCCGAAATCAACTCTAAACATGCTCAAACGTCTCTAATTACATAGATACATGCTCAATTTGAGAAATCATCAACACATTCTCAAGATAAGAATTAGGGTTCTTAACTAAAGTTTGGGATTTTCTTGAAAATAGACATATTAACCCACAATTCAAGTATAAACACTAGATCTAGCATCAATTAAAACATATCATACAAGATCAACGTTTTTCCCCAATTTTCTTTAGAAAGGACCGAAACTTATGAGGTTTAAAAAGGGACTTTTCTTTGTTTTCTCAACATAATATCACTCCTAATAGGTAGATCTATGCATATATAAACTAAAAATCGAAGAACAAAACCCGTGAAAAAAAGGCTAAATGGCCGAAACATATGGGAGTTTGGGGTGGGTTTTCATTTTGATCTTCTCTTCAAAACTTGAATAAAGTTAGTGATTTACCTTCTTAAGGCGTCGATCTATCAACTTGAAAAGTTGGAAGCTTGATTCTTGATCTTGGAAGAAGAAAATTTAAGTGTGTGTGTGGGTGTGTGTCTCCGAAAATGAGAGCAAAGAGAGAAATGGGTTGGAAGAAATAAAGTCCATTGAAAGCTAAACACACATATATATATAGGTCTTCTTTGATAAGCTAAAAAAGGCTTCTTGAAGAAGCTACTAAGTTCTAGAAATTCCATTAGCTTATTCCATAAGATATGGTCTCTTTAGCTTATTCTATAAGCTTTGATGATCATTGGGCTTATTTCTTCATTTTAATGCTAGGCCCAATTTATGAGAGCGTTATGTACTCGCTCTCAAAGATATAAATTTTGAAAATAATTTAAGGATATAAAGTATCCTTTTAAAATCATTAACTTCGAGATAATTGAATATAATATTGAAATTCTTGGTAAGTTGAAATCTTTATAATTACTCTTTCTAAAATAAGCGTTGAACTAGAATAATAAGCGAAAGACTTATCATTTAATCGATCATTGTAGAATTCTAAATTAAATCTTTGAGTTAAAACTTATGAAATCATATCGAGGATGCATTGTTCCTAGTCACTCACGTAATTAATTTCTAATTAATTACGTACACGATATATGCAATCAAGTATTCAATTCGGATAGGAGATTGTAATAGTGGTAACGAAACATTGTATACAAGCTCAACCATACCGCTTTCGGTATACAAATCCAACAATCTCCCACTTATACTAAAGCAAACTTTTAGTATACAATGTGTCTCTACTAGCTATTACAAACAAAACCATCACTTTGCTTCTCCCACTTATACAAAGTTTCCTTTCTAAGTGGGTGCCATCAACATAATCCAAGTGCTCGAATGTGCACTTAGACTTTTTGCGGCGAGCTCTTTTTGAATGGATCCGCTAGGTTATCCGTCGTATCAATCTTTTCAATCAAGATGTCCCCTCGTCTAACGATTTCTCGTATGACATGGTACTTTCTCTCTATGTGTTTGGTGGCCTTGGGTCCGTGGTTCCTTCGAGTTTTCCACTTTTGAGTTATCACGATGAAACTATGATACTCTTGGGCAAACCGGTACCACACCTAGATCCATGAGGTGGTTCTTGAACCATCTGACCTCCTTAGTAGCTTCGAGCGGCTACATATTCGGCTTCCATGGTAGAGTCCATAATGCATCATTGCTTTGCACTCACTTGGGATACGGCTCGACCTCCCAAGGTAAACACATAGCCGAGGTAGACTTTTTCTCATCACGGTCGGCTTGTAAATCGAGTCTGTATAACCCAGGCATTAGACTATCGCATGGTAAACCAGCTATAATCTCGAGTCCTTTTCGGTGCTTGGTATATGCTTTATTGCGATCGAATGAGCTTGTCGAGGTTAGGCGATATCTAACTACTATGACTACCGCATAGCGATATCGGACCTCGTACATAGCATTGCGTACATGAGACTTCCTACGGCGGAGCATAAGGAACTTGTCTCATTTCCTCTATCTCTTTGCGGTCATAGGTGGCTCGCTTCCTTGAATAAAGGAACGCCATATACGAAGGTAGCAATCCTTTCTTGGCGGTCTACATACTAAAGCGAGTAATCACGGTATCGATGTAAGATGCGAGATAAGCTCAACATTTTCCTCTTGCGATCTCGGTAAACCTTGATCCCGAGAATGTACGCGCATCTCCTAAGTCTTTCATTTGAAGCGATCGGATAACCAACTCTTTCGTCGATAACAACTTCACATTGTTGCCAACTAGAAGAATGTCATCTACATAAAGTGCAAGAAATACCACATCTTGACATCTAAGCGATACACACAACTTTAGCTAGGCATTGGGTGAATCCATGGGACTTTACCACCTCGTCAAAGCGTAAGTTCCAATCGTGAGGCTTGCTTAAGCCCATAAATGGACTCCTTAGCTTCCATACTAGATGCTCTTCACCTTCACCACATAACCTTGGTTCTTTGCATAAAGATGTCTCTACCTTCCTCAAGGTAACCGTTTAAGCGGTTTTCACATCCATTGCCAAACCTCTAGGTTGAGTGGGATGCTATGGCGGAAAAATTACGATGGACTTGAGCATTGCTACGAGCGAAAAGGTCTCATCGAAATCGATGCCCTCAATCGAGTGTACCCTTTAGCCTGAAGCACGGCTTTAAAAGCGAAACCTCTCCATCTGAATCTCTTTCCTCTTGTATACCCACTTACTACCTATGGCTTCCTTGCCGTCGGTAGAGTGTCTTTCATATACATCCATAGCGTTATGGACTCGATTTCTAAGTCCATAGCGGTGTGCCATGATCTTGCATCAAATTCTTGTATCGCCTCATTGTATGTCCATGGGTCGATTATTGCTGTTCGTTTCACAGGACTAAATCCAAGATTCACCCACGAACATAAATCGCTCGGGTTGACGAACAACCCTCCACTACGACGAGGCACTCTTGGCACAATAGCGGCGGTGGGTGCGAAACTTGTGGTTCTCTATCTTGCACAACTTGTTGGGTAGGTACCACTTATGCGGTCGGTATCTCGGTGGAACTCGATCCACTTCAATTTCTTGAAGTATCGGTGTCGATCCTCCACTAGACTCGACATCTCGTACCTTTGGCCTGTCGGTGGTGGAATCGACCGTCTTCTAATTCTGAAGAATGATTTCAACTTTAGATTTATGATTTTCATATAATCCTCTTCTAAGAATCGGGCATTAGAGCTAATAATGACCTTGATCCTTAGGATTATAGAACAAACCACCTTTCGTCCCTCTAGGATAGCCAATAAACGACCTTGCGTCGGATCTAGCCTCCAACTTGTCGACGCTTGTTCGGCTCATGTGCTAGGCGCCCCATATATCATATGGGCTTAAACAAGGCTTGCGCCCAAACCACAACTCGAAGGGGTCTTTTCGGTGACTTGGATGGTACTAGATTTAGCAAGTATGCCGTTGTTTCTAAGGCATACCCCGAGCGAAATAGCAATCTTGCGCATAACTCATCATTGATCTAACCATTTCCAAAAGAGTCGTATTTCTTCGCTCGACACACCATTTCTTTGTGGTGTGCTCTGATGTAATCTTGTTGGGAGGTAATCCCACACTTCACTAGATAGTCCATAAACTAGATTCTTGAGGTATTCGCCACCGCGATCAGACCGCATTGACTTGATACTCTTACCAAGCTTCGTCTCCACTTCTGCCTTAAACTCTTTGAATTTCTCAAAGCATTCAGACTTGTGGTGAAGCAGGTATATGTATCCGTACCTTGAGTACTCGTCGATGAAAGTGATAAAATACTCGTACCCTCCACGAGCTTGTGTGGACATCGGTCCACACAGGTCGAATGGACTAGCTCAACAACTTCTTTGGCTCTATAACCCTTCGCCTTGAAGGTGCAGTCGACATCTTTCCTTCTATCACGAGGATTCGCGGTGGGAGCAGATAACGTGAGATCACCAACGCTCCATTCTTAGCCGGTCTTTGGATCCTATTTAGATTGATGTGACCTAATCTAAGATACCGGATAGCGTGGTGTCATCTTCGAAGAAAACTTTCTCTTTTAAGGTTTGATGTAGATGCTGACATAGTTATAGGTATTATGTTTAGCGAAATATTATAAAGTGAATTATTTAATGTGCCATCACGAGATAACCGTCATTTCTTATGATAGAAACACCACTATCAAAAATAACGAATAACCATGAATAAATAGTTTCAAAAGCAGAAACAAGGTTCCCAAAATCTGGCACATATAAAACATCTTTTAATACTAAAAGCATTCTATCAAAACATAAAGTAACATCTCCAACTGCATGGCCTCGACTTTCGTTGCATTGCCCATGGAGATCGTTATCTCGCCATCACTCGACTCCTTGTCGCGAGGAACCCACGCAGGTGTAACAAACATGATCGATCGCACCGTGTCTACTACCCAGAATGGGTAGAACAAGTCGCTAAACATGTTTCCGTTACTAAAGCAAATGGCGTACCTTGAGCCTTGAGCATAGGGCACTTGGCCTTCCAATGCCCAATCTTGCCGCACTTGAAACACTTGCCCCTCTCCTTTGGCTTCTTTAAGCCTCCGGTGGAATACATGTTCTTGCTCCCATTCTCCCACTATTTCCCTTGCCTCTACCACCTTTGGTGCCCCTTTTTCTTTTTCCATTTTGCAATGAAAAATTTGGGCCCCTAGATGTGCTAGCAAGAGCATGTTTTCCTTTGCCCATAACTCCTTCCGCAGCCACGAGATCATTAAGCAACTGACTAAGTGTATACTCGGTCTTGCTCATGATCGCATTCACGCGAAAATTCTCAAAAGACTTGGGCAGTGTGTTGAGGATGATATCGACCTTGGCTTCGCCGTCAATACCTCCTCCCAACTGATCAAGACTATCCATGAGATAGTCATGTAGGAAACATGTTCATGGACCGAACTTCCTTCTTCCATCTTACACGCCAAGATTTCTCTCATTGTGTGGAAGTGGAAGCGGATATCGATCCATTGCCCAAACTTACTCTCGAGACTTGACCATATTTCGATCGCGTCTACCATCGGCTGAGGCTGCAGCTATAAGCCTTTGGACATTGTAGTCATCATATAGCATTTGGCCATATTGTTCGACTTATGCCAAAGTCTGCTTGACTCTCGCTGCTCATTAGTCGATCGTCGATAAGGCATCGGGTTTAGGAGTAGTGAGAACAAACATGTGTTCTTCGATAAAAACATATTCCATGTTTCGTTTCCACTCGATAAAATTTGGACGGATAAAGATTTTGTGCGACATATTGATAATCGGTAAGAGACATATGAAAAGATAATGTAAAACACATAAGCATACGATCGCATATAATTCGTAGCGTTGGATTTGTATCTTGAAAGCGGTTTGGTTGAGCTTGTATACAATGTTTCTGTTACCACTATTACAATCTCTATCGAATTGAATACTTGATTGCATATATCGTGTCCCTTATCTCATATATAAGTTAGATCATACGATGTGTAGAAGATCACAAAGTCTGCATATGATTGGTCGAAACTAATGAGATATAAAAGTTTCACAACTGAGACAACTTGAGGACGAGTTGTCGGTATAAATTGCGGTATAAATAAGTGACTTGACTTGGTTGCTTGTCTATCTTTGATGCGTCTACGGCGTATTGAAGGATCACGATGAGATGTGTTCTTTTATCGACCGTCGTGAAGAACCAAGATCTCGGTGACTTACGATGATCTAAACCTCGATAAGGTATTAGGTGAGTATGAGTTCTTGACCATCACTTTGACTTGTTATGGGTGAGGGTTAAATGTTCTAACCAATATTCTCCGCGTCTTGGGTGGTGGCGGTCTTGTATGTCATGCTAGTTATCGTATCAGTCACCGTATCCGTTTAGGATGATGGCGTCCCTTAAGGAGCTCAAGGTTTATTGTACTAAACCACTGCGGTTGAGTTAGCTCAAGTACAATAATAAGATTGAGTGGTACTACTTAAGGAATTAAAGATATTAATTATTTTAAGCGATCGAGAATGCTCTAAATAATTAATGGACGTGCGATATCTTAAATCTGAGGATTCGTAATGTCTAAGTGCAAGCCCGACTCAACCCGTAATAAAGGGATAAGTCGGCATTTATTCTCTAGTGGCATGAATAAATGTTTATAAATTAATTTATGTTACAGGTGAACATAAGATAATTAATTTATTTGAGGCCCATCTTTATTCCTTGCATTTGATCCACAGGTGGCCCGTCCAGACCGTCGCTTAGAAGGAAAATTGGCGGCCCATGTTGCTCTCTATGGCGAGATTTTATTCTCTTTATCCTATCGGGATATTATTATTTTATGGGATATGCATAGATCCTTTCCATATAAGATTATGGTAATAATCCTTTCCATAAAGGTTTATGGTAATTTCCATATGAGATTATGGTAATTTCCATAAAGGATTATGCTAATTTCCATATGGGATTATGGTAATTTCCATATAGGATATGGTAATTTCCATATGGGATTATGGTAATTTCCATATAGGATTATGGTAATGCATTATAAATATGAGGTAAGAGATTAAATCTATGTCGATGATTAATAATCATCATCATTATTTTCGAGAATTTGAGGTTCGTCCTTTGAGAGATTTTGAAAATTCTTGAGAGCTTTAGGGTGATTTTCGAAGCATTCTCCATAGATCGTCCTCACTCGGCGTTCGAGATTGGGCATCCGGGATCTGATCCGAAAGGTCAAAGCACGAGTCTCGATCCGTTCCGCCTCGGCAGATTGAGGTAAACACGAAAAATCCCAGCGTGTTGCAATTAATTATATAGGTGCATGCTAGGTATATAATCAATGTATGGTGAATTAAACATCCAAGATAGATCCTCGGGAGAGGGCTAAACATAGTTTTCCTACAATTGGTATCGAGCACGGGATCGATATCTTGGCTCTGTTGGATTAATTCACGTTTGTTTATTACGTGCGTAATATATTATTTGTTGAATCTATCGTTCATCGTGGCTCGTTTTATTTTGTCGGATTTTATTTTTACCACGAGAAAATCCGTGGTTAGATTAGATTTATTTTTCTAAATCTTATACGTAAAGTAAAAGCGAAGCAGCGGCCAGATTGAGGCAGCAGGGAAAAAGCGGTAGCGACGGGAAAAGCGGGTCGCGATCGCGGTGTGCGGCGGCGGCGGCATCGGCGCCCGCGCGGCAATGTGCGGTGCGGCGGCGGCGCTCGAGCGCGGCCGCGCGCGCGTGACGGGCCGAGCCGGATCTATTTTTCGGCCGAATCTGTTTGGCGAGTCGGTCCGTGCCGGTGGGCTTTGCGCAGGGCCCGTTTTGAATCCGGTCCGTGCCCGTGCCGCGCGAGCCCGTGTTTTCGAAGATTATAAAGATCATGCTTTACAATTTTATGTAATAGATTAGGCGGGAAGGTGCGATTCCACGAGTGGGCCGATGAACATTTTATTTTATTTTATCGTTCATTGCATGTGGTGGATGTTTAAATTATGCGAAGCATGCTATGTATGTTTAAATTCGTTGACAAACCTTTACGTGTTTTCGTAATTGGATGCGCATAGTAAGCATGCTAGGTTTATCGCGTTTTCAAGTATATTTTAGAATTACTGCGAGCATGTTTTACATGTTGAGTTCTATGAACAAGCATGCTAGGATTACGTGATCGCATGGACAAACCTTTTGAACAAAAGACTAAGCAAGCAACCCGACAAATTAATTTTCAAATTAAAATGTCAAGACCTCCACTTTTGATCTCTAAACAAAGTGATCATGCGTGAGTGGCGATCCACCGCGTGGCTTGCTTGCCTTGTTTATCATAAGTTTGTTAGATGAGATTTCTAAATAAAACATTTTAAATCTATTGAGAAGTGGGAGTTTCATGTATGGCGATCCACAGCGTGGCTTGCATGTGCGATTTTCATAAGTTCTCTAGAGATAGATATAAAATGAGATAACAAAAAATTTGAATTGGGCGGTATGGTCTAGTGGTATGCTAATTCTAAAATTCATTTTCTGCTGTTAAAAATGTGGTGATTGTAGACATCACCTCAAGTACAACTTCCACGAAGTCCTTCTTGTGATAGTGATGTGGTCTAGTAAGGTCGAATCGTTAATTTCATTTGTCATAAGGATAAGTTGACATGGATTGAAATTAAGCGACTAAAGGTATATTTTAGTGCAGTCGAGGGGTTCGTGTATGGCGTCCACAGCGTGGCTTGCATGTGGGATTCCTTGGGCGATTGGAGTTTCAATTAATATTGTTTTATCAAAGGTTACAATATTATTATTCAATTATGTGCGATCGTATGCTTATGTGTTTACATTATCGTTTCGAGATATGTCTCTTACGATTATCAATATGCTTTCGCACAAAATCCGTTATCGGTCCAAATTTTATCGAGTGGAAGCGAAACATGGAATATGTTCTTATCATTGAAGAACACATGTTTGTTCTCACTACTCCTAAACCCGATGCCCTTCTTGGCGCGTCGACTAATGAGCGGCGAGTCGGCGGACTTTGGAATAAGTCAAATAATATGGCTAAATGCTATATGATGACTACTATTTCCAAAGGCTTGCAGCTCGATATCGATCGATGGTAGACGCGATGATATTTGGTCAGTCTCGAGGTAAGTTTGGGCGATCGGATCGGACGATCGACTTCCACACAATGAGAGAAATCTTGGCGTGTAAGATGGAAGAAGGAAGTTCGGTCCATGAACATGTCTCCCACATGACTCGTCTCATGGATAGTCTTGATCGGTTGGGAGGAGGTATTGACGGTGAAGCGAAGGTCGATATCATCCTCAATACCTTGCCCAGTCTTTTGAGAACTTTCGTGAATGCGATCATGAGCAAGACCGGTATACACTTAGTCGGTTGCTTAATGATCTCGTGGCGCGGAAGGAGTTATGGGTAAAGGAGCACATGCTCTTTGCTAGCACATCTAAGGGCCCAAATTTTCCGTTGCAAAATGGAAAAGAAAAGGGGCACCAAAGGTGGTAGAGGCGAGAAATAGTGGGAGTAATGGGAACAAGAACATGGTTGCCACGGAGGCTTGAAGAAGCGAAGGAGAAGGCAAGTGCTTGAGTCTTGTGGGCGGGCATTGGAAGGCCAATTGCCCTATGCTCGAGGCACAGTCGCCGTTTGCTTTAATGTGAAACATGTTTAGCGACTTGTTCTACCCATTCTTGGGTAGTAGACACGGTCTGTTGATCATGTTTGTTACACCTTGCGGGGTTCCTGCGGACAAGGAGCTGAATGATGGCGAGATAACGATCTCCATAGGCAGCGGTGAAAGTCGAGGCCGTTGCGGTCGGAGATGTTACTTTATGTTTTGATAGAACAGTTTTAGTATTGAAACATGTTTTATATGTGCGGATTTTCGGTGGAACCTTGTTCTGTTTCATAATTGTTTACTCATGGATATTACATTATTTTGATAGTGGTGTTTCTATCATAAGAAATGACGAAGTTATACGTGTTGGCACATTATATAATTAAGCTTTATACTATTTACGCTAAACATAATACCTATAACTATGTTGCATCTTCATCAAACCCTAGAAAGAAAGTTTTCTTCGCAAGATGTCACCACTTTTCTCGGCATCTTAGATTAGGTCACATCAATCTAAATAGGATCAGGCGGCTAAGAATGGGCGTTGGGTAATCTCACGGTTACTCCATTCCCGATCTGCGAATCTGTATAGAAGGTAAGATGTTGACTAGACCCTTCAAGCGAAGGGTATAGAGCGAAAAATGTTAGAGTTAGTCCATTCGACTGTGTGGACCGATGTCCACACAAGCTCGTGGAGAATGCAGTATTTTGTCACTTTCATTGATGATTACTCGAGTTACGGATCGTATACACCTTCACCGCAAGTCGAATGCTTTGAGAAATTCAAAGAGTTTAAAGGCGGAGTGGAGGCGAAGCTAGGTAAGAGTGTCAAGTCATTTGCGTTACGATCGCGGTGGCGAATACCTCGACAACGAGTTCATGGACTATCTAGTGAAGTGTGGGATTACCTCCGGCGCACTTCACGGGCACACCACACAAAATGGTGTGTCGGAGGCGAAGAAATAGGACTCTTTTGGAAATGGTTAGATCAATGATGAGTTATGCAACATTGCTATTTAGTTACGGGGTATGCCTTAGAAACGGCGCATACTTGCTAAATCTAGTACCATCAGTCGGTCGAAAGACCCTTTCGAGTTGTGGTTTGGGCGCAAGCCTGGTTTAAACCACATAAGGATATGGGCGATCCGGCACATGTCTTTGAACAAGAAGGCGACAAGTTGGAGGCTAGATCCGATGCAAGGCATTTATTGGCTATCTAGAGGGACAAAGGTGGTTTATTCTATAGTCTAAGGATCGAGAAGGTCATTATTAGCACTAATGCCCGATTCTTAGAAGAGGATTATATGAAAACCATAAGTCCAAAGTTGAAATCATTCTTGAAGAATTAGAAGATGGTCGTATTCCACCACCGATTAGACGAAAGGTGCGAGATGTAGGTGTCTAGTGGGAGGATCGACACGGATACTTCAGAAATTAAAGTGGGTCGAGTTCCACTTGGAGATACCGACCGTCTAAGTGGTACCTACCCGACAAGTTGTGCAAGATAGAGAACCACGAGTTCTTGCCACCCTCGTCGTACGTTGCCATTGTGTCTATAGCACCTCGTCGTAGTGGGAGGTTGTTCATCAACCGAGCGATTTATGTTCGTGGGTGAATCTTGGTTTAGTCCCGAAAGCGAGCGAAATAATCGACCCATGGACGTACAATGAGGCGATCTGAAGACAATGATGCAAGATCATGGAACTTACGTTTGGGCGAGGTGGTAAAGTCACATGGATTTACCAGTTGCTAGCGAGAGTTGTGTGTATCGTTTAGATGTCAGCGGTAATGTGGTATTTCTTGCACTACGTAGATGACATTCTTCTATTTGACAACAATGTGAAGTTGTTATCGGGCGTAAAGAGTTGGTTATCCGATCAGTTTCAAATGAAAGACTTAGGAGATGCGTACATTCTTGGGATCAAGGTTTACTGAGATCGGAAGAGAAAATGTTGAGCTTATCTCGGGCGTCTTACATTGATCTTGTGATTACTCGTTTGAGTATGCGGACCGCCTAGAAAGGATTGCTACCTTTCGGACATGGCGTTCCTTTACTAAGGCGATCACCTATGATTGCAAATGAGATAGAGGAAATGAGACAAGTTCCATGCGCTTGCGCGTAGGAAGTCTCATGTATGCAATCTTTGTGTACGAGGCCGATATACGCTATCACGGTAGGCATAGTAGCTAGATATCGATCTAACCACGGACAAGCTCATTGGAATGCGATAAAGCATATACTCAAGTACACGAAAGGACTCGAGATTATAGGCTGGTTTACCATGCGAGATAGTCTAATGACTTTGGGTTATCTGAGACTCGGTTTCAAAGTGGCCGTGATAAGAAAAAGTCTACCTCGGGCTATGTGTTTACCTTAGGAGGTGGAGCGTATCTGGCGGAGTGGAAAGCGACAATGCATTGCGGACTCTACCATGGAAGCCGAATATGTAGCCGGCCGGAGGCTGCTAAGGAGGCTGTATGGTTCGAGAACTACTTCATGGATCTAGATGTGGTACTGGTTTGCCCAAGAGTATCATGGTTTCTTGTGATAACTCGGGTGCAATGGCAAACTCGAAGGAACCACGGATCCACAAGCGACCAAACACATAGAGAAAGTACCATGTCATACGAAAAGCGTTAGGCGAGGGGCGTCTTGATTGCAAAGATTGATCGAAGGATAACCTAGAGGATCCATTCACGGCTTTGCCGCAATAAGTCTACGTTGGGCACGTTAGAGGACTTGAATTGCGCTAGATGGCACCCGCTAAAGCTGCCGCAATAAGTCTACGTCGGGCGCGTTAGAGGACTTTGATTGCGCATGATGGCACCCAGAAGAAACTTTTGTATAATTGGGAGAAGCAAAGTGATGGTTTTGTTTGTATTAGCTAGTAGAGACACATTGTATACTAAAGTTTGCTTTAGTATAAGTGGGAGATTGTTGGTTTGTATCTTGAAAGCGGTTTGATTGAGCTTGTATACAATGTTTCTTGTTACCAATATTACAATCTCCTATCGAATTGAATACTTGATTGCATATATCGTGTCCCTTATCTCGTATATAAGTTAGATCATACGGTGTGTAGAAGATCACGAAAGTTTGTATGATTGGTCGAAGCTTAATGAGATATAAAAGTTTCACACCGAGACGACTTGAGGGCGAGTTGTCGGTATGAGGCTGCGGTATAGATAAAAGTGACTTGACTTGGTTGCTTGTCTATCTTTGATGCGTCTACGGCGTATTGAAGGATCGCGGTGAGATGTGTTCTTCTATCTGACCGTCGTGAAGAACCAAGATCTCGGTGACTTACGATGATCTAAACCTCGATAAGGTATTAGGTGAGTATGAGTTGCTGACCATCACTTTGACTTGTTATGGGTGAGGGTTATATGTTCTAACCCAATATTCTCCGTATCTTGGGTGGTGGCAGTGCTTGTATGTCATGCTAGTTATCATGTCAGTCACCGTATCCGTTTAGGATGATGGCGTCCCTTAAGGAGCTCAAAGGTTTATTGTACTAAACCTGCGGGTTGGGTTAGCTCAAGTACAATAATAAGGTTGAGTGGTACTACTTAAGGAATTAAAGATATTAATTATTTTAAGCAGTCAGAATGCTCTAAATAATTAATGGACGTGCGATATCTTAAATACGGGGATTCGTAATGTCTAAGTGCAAGCCCGACTCAACTTCGGTAATAAAGGTGTAAGTCAGCATTTATTCTCTAGTGGCATGAATAAATGTTTATAAATTAATTTATGTTACGGGTGAACATAAGATAATTAATTTATTTGAGGCCCATCTTTATTCCTTGCATTTGATCCTAGGTGGCCCGTCCGGGCCGTCGCTTAGAAGGAAAATTGGCGGCCCGTGTTGCTCTCTATGGCGAGATTTTATTCTCTTTATCCTATGAGGATATTATTATATTTATGGGATATGCATAGATCCTTTCCATATAAGATTATGGTAATAATCCTTTCCATAAGGTTTATGGTAATTTCCATATGGGATTATGGTAATTTCCATAAAGGATTATGGTAATTTCCATATGGGATTATGGTAATTTCCATATAGGATTATGGTAATTTTCATATGGAATTATGGTAATTTTCATATAGGATTATGGTAATGCATTATAAATATGAGGTAAGAGATTAAATCTATGTCAATGATTAATAATCATCATCATTATTTTCGAGAATTTGAGGGTTCATCGTTTGAGAGATTTTGAAAATTCTTGAGAGCTTTAGGGTGATTTTCGAAGCATTCTCCATAGATCGTCCTCACTCGGCGTTGGAGATTGGGCAGCGGGATACGAGTCCGGAAGATCAAAGCACGAGTCTCGATCCGTTCCGCCTCGGCAGTTCAAGGTAAACACGAAAACCCCAGCGTGTTGCAATTAATTATATAGGTGCATGCTAGGTATATAATCAATGTATGGTGAATTAAACATCGAAGATAGATCCTCGGGAGAGGGCTAAACATAGTTTTCCTACGGTAACAACAATATTGTAACCTTTTGATAAAACAATATTGATTGAAACCTCCAATCGCCCAGGAATCCCACATACGAGCCACGCGTGTGGGCGTTTACATGAACCCCTCGACCGGACTAAAATATACCTTTTAGTGGTTTAATTTCAATCCATGTCAACTTATCCTTATGACAAATGAAATTAATGATTGGACCTTACTAGACCACATCACTATCGCAAGAAGGGACTTGGTGGGAAGTTGTACTTGAGGTGATGTCTAGCGATGACCACAATTTTAACGAGAAAATGAATTCTTAGAATTGGCATACTCGCTCGGACCATACAACTTCAATTCAAATTCTTTTGTTATCTCCTTTTAAAAACTATCTCTAGAGAACTTATGAAAATCGCACATGCAAGCCAGCGTGTGGGCGTTTACACATGAAACTCCCACTACTCGATAGATTTAAAGGTTTTATTTAGAAATCTCGTCTAACAAACTTATGATAAGCAGTGCGAAAACAAGCCACGCTTGTGGGCGTTTACTCACGATCGTCTCACTTTGTATAGAGATCAAAAGTGGAGGTCTTGACAATTTAATTTGAAAATTAATATGTCGGGTTACTTGCTTAGTCTTTTTGTTCAAAAGGTTTGTCCATGCGGATCACGTAATTCTAGCATGCTTTTCTATAGAACTCGACATGTAAAACATGCTCATGAAATTCTAAAATATGCTTGAAAATATGATAAACCTAGCATGCTTACTATGCGCGTCAATCACGAAAACATATAATATGTTTGTCTACGTAATTTAAACATACATAGCATGCTCTTGCATAATTTAAACATCCACGACATGCGATGAGCGATAAAAATAAAATAAAGCGTTCATCTTGGCCCGCTCGTGGAACACTGCACTTTCTTGCCTAATCTATTACATAGAATTGCAAAGTACAGATCTTCAACTTGAAAAGCAGGCCTCGCGTGCAGACACGGACGGATTCGTCAAAAGCGGATTCGGGCGGAATAGTGGAGCGGGCGGATCGGGTTAAAAATGCGGAATCGGGTAAAAATTCGGATGCGGGGTGAAAAATGGGTGGGGGCGAACCGGGTCAGGTCGACCAGAACAAGCGGGCGGGTCGAAAGAAGAAGGGGCCGTGCGCTGAGAGCACAGCCCGTGCAGCGCCAACACCGCCGCCGCCAGCCGCCTTGCCGCCTACTGCCGAGAAAATCGCGGGATTGAGGTTTCTGCGCGATCTCGTTGTCTCGTCGAAAATCCACGCACGTCGCGCGCTCGCCGTGCTTGCGTTTCCTCATGATCGCGAGGGTGCTTCTGCGCGGGGGATCTCGCGCGACAAAGCGCATGCCGTCGCTGCGCCTGCGCCGCCGAGACTCCTCCGAGGTTTCTGGCGCGATCTGCCGGCTGCCGGCGCTGCGTCGTTGAGGTTTCCACGCACTCGTGCGCGCCGTGGTCAGCGTGTGGGGCATCCGCGCGAAATCGTGGGCCAGGCGTCGCCCGCACGCGTTATTGCCGCGCGAGCGCGCAGCGCGATGTAATCGCCGCGCTGCGCCGCTGAACCTCACCGAGGTTTCCGTCTTTGTTACATCGAGATCTACCGAGCTCGCCGCGCTCGGCGCCAGTGGTGCCGAGGTGTCCGTCGTTAATGCGCGCGCGCACCGCCGTCGGCTACCGAGCGTGTGCCCGGCCTCGCTGCCGATGCCGACCGCCGCTCTCACGCAGCGCCTGGGCGATGTGTGCTGCGGCGCGTGCGCGCCGCGTGCCGTCGCCCGCCAGCCGTCTGCGTCGCCCGGTTTTCGGCGTGCTTCCCATCGTCTCGTTCTTCGTGCTTTCGTCTTTGTTCTTCTTTTACAGATAAGATTTACAGGGAAAAATCTAATCTAACCACGGATTTTCTCGTGGTGAAAAACAAAATCAACAAAAATAAAACCGAGCCACGATAAGCGGCAGATTCACAATTAATTGTACGTTATAATCAAGCGTGAATTAATCCAGCGAAGCGAATTCGATCCCGAGCTACGATACCAATTGTAGAAATCGATTTTAACCTCTAAGGATCTATCTTGGATGTTTAATTCACCATACATTGATTATATTCTAGCATGCGTCTATATAATTAATTGCAACACGTAGGGGTTTTCGTGTTTACCTTTGAATCATCGGGGATGAGCGAATCGAGACTCGTGCTTTGATCTTACGGATTGTATCCGGTTGCCCAAACTCAGCGTCGGTGAGGGCGATCTATGGAGAATGCTCTGAAAATCACCTAATCCGCTTTCTCAAGTTTTCGAAAATATCTTCCAAGAGCTATGGAATTCTCGAAAATTAGGTTAGGATAAATGTGGATTAACTTTGATCTTATCTCTTACCTTATATTTATAATGCATTACCATAATCCCATTAGGAAAAGATCCATGCATATCCCATAAATATAATAATATCCTTATGGATAAAGAGGATCAAATCCTATCCTTAGAGAGACATAGGGCGTCGATTTCTTGATAGCTAAGGGCTGGATGGGCCAGCCGAGGATCAAATCAAGGAATAAAGATGGGCCTCAAATAAATTAATTATCTTATGTTTAGCCGAACATAAATTAATTTATAAACATTCATTCATGCCACTAGAGAATAAATCTTGACTTACCCTTTATTACAGAAGGTGAGTCGAGACTTGCACTTAGACATTACGAATCCCGTATTTAAGATATCGATGCGTCCATTAATTATTTAGAGCATTACATTGCTTAAAATAATTAATATCTTTAATTCATAAGTAGTACCACTCAACCTTATTATTGTACTTGAGCTAACTCGACTGCGGGGTTTAGTACAATAAACCTTTGAGCTCATAAGGGGCGTCATCATCCTAGCGGATGCGGTGACTCGTCTGAGATAACTAGCATGACATCTGAGCACCGCCACCACCCAAGATCGGAGAATATTAGGTTAGAACATATAACCCTCACCCATAACAAGTCAAGTGATGGTCGACAACTCATACTCAACTAATACCTTATCGAGGTTTAGATCGTCGTAAGTCATCGAGATCTTGGTTCTTCACGACGGTCGGATAGAAGAACTCGTCTCAATGTGATCCTTGATACGTCGAGGCGTACCCGGCATAGACAAGCAACCAAGTCGAGTCACTTCTTATCTATACATGCAGACTATACTGACAACTCGTCCTCAAGTTGTCTCGTTTGTGAAACTTTTATATCTCATTAAGCTTGACCAATCATACGGACTTACGTGATCTTCTACACCTTGTATGATCTAACTTATATATGAGATAAGGGGACACAAATATATGCAATCAAGTATTCAATTCAGATAGGAGATTGTAATCTTGGTAACAGGAAACATTGTATACAAGCTCAACCATACTGCTTTCAGTATACAAATCCAACAGGATAACCTCGCGACCCTTCCTCGCGAGGGAAGTTCGCGATGCGTGAATCTGTATGCTACCGATTTTTTCTCGCGAGGTAACCTCGCGACGGGCTGTCGCGATGGTTGCTTGCAAGGCGAGAATGCGTCCGATCTTCGCCCTCTTCTTCTTCTTCTTCTCCTCTTTCACTGAATTTCTTCTCTCTTTTGTTCTCCGGGTGATTTTCATATGAAGCTCCACTTCTCAAATATATAGCATTGCATTGATTTGGAGGAGTGTGATTCTTCGGATTTTGCTCTGTATTGCTTGGGAATTGACCTTGCACATGCATCACGGTTCTCTCATTGGCCATCCTTGCCCACTTGATTCTCTAACATCTTTAATTTTTTCCCATGGCTATCAAGTATTATTGATGGCGTTAGCGTGCTCTCAGTGTTCATCCTATTCCCAAGCTGGATCGAATATTTCTTTGAGCCACAATTTGTTGGTGACTCGTTGCTATTTGTTGATTGCTCGCCAACACTTTGCGCATCATCTCTTGAGGCTCGACTTCTTAGACTCCATAATCATCCCATTATTCACAGAAAACCGGTGGTGGTTCTTTGAGCATTCTAACGCGTTGGCATAGGAAAAATTAGGGTGATTCTATTGTTTGGATGATATGATGGATTCCACTGGTTCCTTGGAAATTACTCATTTGGTTCACATATTGAACCTCCTTCATAATACGCCCATGGCTACGATCATCGCCTTTTCCTCTACAGGCTTCATACTCATACTGCGATTTAAATTTTTCTAACGGATCATCGTATCTGTTGTCGAGATTCTATGACAACTTTCTGATCGTTTGTCTCCATGACCATTGATAAGCTGTTGGATGTCATCTCCTCAATTATTCTCAATGCTTCGTCTATTCCTCGATTGAGAAGGCATCCTCCGGTGACGCATCAACAATGCTACGGTGTTAGCATTGAGTCCTTTGTAAATTGAGTCACTTCTTTGCTCGGTGAAAACCTATCTTTGTGGACATTTGGGGCGGGTTTACGAATCGCTCCTAGGCTTCAAATAACGACTCATCTCCCAATTGTGAAAAATAGGAGATCTCGGCAATGATCTTTTGTGCCTTGGCAGGTGGGAAGTATTTAGACAAAAATTTCTAACGAGCTCTCCCACGTGGTGTCTGTGATCATCGAGCTCTTGAATCATTCTTTCGTTTGGCTCCTCAGTGAGAATATAAACATCCGCATCCGGATGGCATCGATTAACCTTCATTACGCTTGATAGTATCGCGGATATCGAGAACAGCTTCAAGTGTGCATTGGGGTCTTGATCGCCCTCACCAAACCTTCCCGTTTGTATCATCTTGATGAGTGAGCTTTAACTCGAAATTATTCGCATTGACGTTCGGCCCATCCTCCACCTTGGGCCGATCCGTCGGTGGCTTTGTACATAGGGGTGTCTAGCGGTTTCGGTTTCGTTAGGCAGGAACAACCGAAAGCAAACAAATTCGGTTAGCAAAACAAACAAATTTGGTTATCGGTTGGTTTCGATTCGAGTTGAAAAAAATTCGGTTATTGGTTAGCAGATAGCCGAACGAGTTGAACCGAAAACCGAAAAACCGTTTTTATTTTTAATTATTATTTTAATTACTAATTAATTAATTAAAAATTATGAAAATCAATTTTAATTATTACTTTATTAATTATTGTTAAATATTTTATCTATTTTTAATAAGTTTCAGTTTTTAATTATTATTTTAATTATTTTAATTATTATTTTATTTGTTTTATTATTATTTTATTTGTTTTATTATTAATTAATTTTAATTGGGTTTTGGTTAGCAAAACCGAGCACCGAATCGATCGGTTTTCGGTTGTCGAAAATTTAAAGCAGTTCGGTTTCGGTTCCTTTTCGGAGAATCGGTTCGATTAGAAAAATTCGGTTCGGTTAACGAAAGCAGAACCGTTAGACACCCTACCATACATGTGATTTAGCGGTATGGATGGTGTTCGCCCACCAATCTGACTCATCTGATTATTCAACGCATGTTGGCGTTGCATGGTAGCAAACATCTCTTCCATCTCGGCCATCCGATCATGGCCTTGGGGTTGTCTTTCTGCCATTGCTTGTTGTCTTCTTTCTCGGCTCTCTCTCTTGTGTGATCTTTCAATCTTAAGATCGATGAGATAATTTCTTTCTTTTGGGACCTTGTAATCATGCACTGCACAAAGAGATAAAAAAAGCGGATCGGATCGAAGCGACACAAAATAATAAAAAAAAATTAAGCTGAATTAATAACTACAATCGAGAAAATTATCACTATGCAATCTAAGCGATGCCGACAGCGGCAAAATTTGATCGCTAATATTCCTACCAAATAAATGATAGTAAAGCAGCAAGTATATATATCGTATCTACGAGGAATTTGCGACTCGAGAACACGACAAATAATTAACAAAGAATCTTTATTATTATCCGGGCAACAATTTATCGAGAGATAATAATAAAACTAGACTTAAAGATAAATAAGGGATAAAACCAGATATAAAAGGCGACCACAGGGATGTATTTAACCTAACAGATTGACACAATTAACCTATTAATCTTTTACCAATTTAATCGCATTCATATGAAGGATCACTAATGTAACTATAGTTTCCGCCAGACGACCTATAGTAGTAGGTTAGCTAAACTACATCTCGTGGGGTCTCGAGAAGTAAGCTAATTACCAAAAGCACACAAAGATTTAACCACCTCGGTTCACCTATCTCCTTGGTCTCGAGGTAAAAGCGTATTATGAATTCAAGATATCGACTATGCAATTAATTTCGTCGGACATAAATCACATAACTAGCATGCATCAATATTGGCGAGATACCAACACATGCGAATTAAAGCCAAGAATCATAAATCATGAATGGGAAGGCAAAACAGTATCAACAGATAAATTATATAAATCTAGTCAGACATACAAACTCTAGGATCAATAAGAAACTTAGCTACGCATAATTAAAATACTAAAGCAGTAAATAAATAAAGATAACATAAATTGAGATAGATAAATAAAACCGTAGGATTCCACGATGAACAATGTAGCACTTGAATTCGAAAGAGAAACTGAAAGCTTTAATAAAAGAAACTATGAAAACAGAAATAGAACAGCAATTGAAAAAACAAAACTAAAGAACTATTTTGGAAAAACATGCCAAAAGAAATAAAAAAAAGAAAAGCAAAAAGGGTTCTGTAATCTCTCGTCCAATGTGTTTTTAATTGTCAGAAGCTCCCCCTCGTAATGCGTGTTATGCAATCTATATATTGAGCCCTAGTTACCTTAGCTCACGAGTCTATCTCACTATAGCATCTCGCGAAGGAATGTCGCGAATTTTTTAAGTTGCGCACTTTCATTCTTCCTCGCGAGTTTGTCTCGCGACCACAGGTCGCGAGCAAATCTCATGACGTGTTTTCTCGATTGCACATTGCGCGACTTCGCTGTTTCGCTCCGTTCTCTCTCGTTCGAACTTCGAATTGCGATCCATTTGAGCCTATAAACCCCTATCGAGATGTTCTTTAACATGGTAGACTTTGCAAATCCATCCTTGTCAAATCTATTACGTCATATTCAATATCGTTTTCAAACAGTTCTTCTTCGCACGAGCTCACGACTGGGCTATTGATTCCTCTTTATCGTGATCCACATTTTTGACATCAAAACCTATGCTAAAATGACATGAAACACACACAGCATAATATCTTCCAAGGTAAACATAAATATATCAAAAGACAGCTCAAAAGATCACTTATCAATTATAAACGAAACAAATATAGCCATATAAATCAGGTAAAAATGAGGCATATCACATACATGTATGCCCACATGTGTCGTGGCGTGTCTGCTGGCGCCCGTGCTGCGCCGAACGTGCCATCGCCCGCACGCTATCGTGCCGTGCGGCTGTTGCCGGTGACCTCCTGTCGTCTCGTTCTTTGTGCTTTTATCTTCGTTCTTCTTTTACATATAAGATTTACAAGAAAAAAAATCTAATCTATCCACGGATTTTCTCGTGCTGAAAAACAAAATCCGACAAAAATAAAACGAGCCCCGATGAACGACAGATTCATAACTAATTAATTGCGCGTTATAATCAAACATGAATTAATCCAATGAGCGAATCGATCCCAGACTCTAATACCAATTGTTGGGAAAGCTTATTTTAACCCTCTCCCGATGATCTATCTTGGATGTTTAATTTACCATACATTGATTATGTTCCTAGCAAGCACCTATATAATTAATTGCAACACGTAGGAGTTTTCTCGTGTTTACTGCGAATCATCGGGAAGAACGGATCAAGACTGGTGCTTTGATCTTCTTGATTGTGTCCGATTGCACAAACTCCAATGCCGAGTGAGGACAATCTATGGAGAATGCTATAGAAATTCGCCTTCTTCCTCTTTCTCAAAGTTTTCAAAAATTCTTCACACTTTAGGAAGTATAATTCTCGAAAATATTGCTTGAGCATCAACCTTGATTTTCTCTCTCACCTTATATTTATAATGCAACCCTAAATCCTATCTTGATAGGATTTATGCATATCTAATAAATATAATCATATCACTTAAGATATAGAGGATCAAGTAGAGTCCCTATAGGATCGAATTTCTCTAAGCTAAAAGGCCTGGATGGGCCAGCCCAGGGATCAAATGCAAGGAATAAAGATGGGCCTCAAATAAATTAATTATCTTATGTTCAGCCGAGAACATAAATTAATTCATAAACATTTATTCATGCCACTAGAGAATAAATGCTGACTTACCCCTTTATTTCCGAAGTTGAGTCCTTTCTAACTTCTATAAATACGTGCAGAATCCTACATTTGAAGGTAATAGAAATGTTTTGCAAATGAATACTCTAAAGCAATCAAAGCTCAAAGCCTAAGCACTTTCAAACAACGATTTCGAAGAAGAAAATCTACAGTGCTATTAGTAAACCTTCAGAGCTCACATATACGTATCAGCTCAAGTTTTCAATATACACTTCATTAAGTCTATGATATCTACCTTGTGTACATCTTAAGCCTAGACATACTGAGTTTGTCGCCTATGACAACTCAGATTTTTATTTTGAAACACCACTCTACAAAAGAACCAAAATTATGTAGAAGTTTTGACAAATAGGCAACGAAGTGTTAGTTGTTGAAAGCTTGGTAATCTGGCATCCGTAAGCTAGAGGTTAAGTTGACTGCATCCGAAAGCAGTCAGTGGTTTCCTAGCACCAGCAAGTGTAGGAGGAACGCCCAGTTCAACAGGATATAGTAAGGTTAACTGTGTATCTAGGTTTATATCTTGTACCCGTAAACACGACCAAATCTCAGTTTAGTGGATTGACTGAACAATCAGTCTGTGGTTATGTAAGTTGATCTCTATGAACCATACAAAACTCAAATTGTTATTTACTTTCAATACAGTATTTAAATTCCATATTACTGATCTGTCATCACCATCACACATTGCACATCATTATTTTGAAACCCTCTATCAGGATCCGATTAATACTGAAGATATACAAACTGAAAACTGACTAATCAATATTTGACTAATTGTTTCAAACTAGTTTCAAGTTTTCAGTAAGGCAAATACAGTAACCACCACATTCCTAATGCACAACAGTTATCAGTCCAACTGCCCAACTATCTCAACAGTCAATAGGTTTGCTAACTGATATTACTCAGTACAAGATATATCTTATTTGAACCGACCAATAGTACAACCATCAGTATTGGATTGCCAGTTACCCGACCAGCTACTCCCAGTAGCCAGTTAGTTTTGTTGATTTTTTTTTAAATTTACCTAACATGTATTCTTCCCCTCCCTCCTCCTCCCCTCAATACACCAGTACGTACCTAGGAGGATTCATCATAAACAAATTAATTATACAAACAATCATCGCTGTTTTGTATGTTTTTGTTATGTTTTTCTTTGGTTGTTTTAGATGATTTGGTTCCTATTTGTTTATTTTTGAATATCTTTTGTTAGAATCATGTTCGTTTTAGTTTTGTGTAGGGTATGATCGTGTTTAAAGCATTTTGTGCATAAAAGCACACCCAAGCACGGGACTCAGCGTAGCCGGCACTGGGTGCACCTTGGTGTCGCGAGGAAGCATTCGAGAAAGCCCGCGTCCGCTCGCCGAGCATCCGCGCTGGCGCCATAGCGGTCGTCCGGCGCGTCGGCGTTGGGCTCTGGCCGATTTGTCGAGAGCGCTCGCGTCCGGTGCTGGCACGTGTCCGGCGCTGGGCACCCGAAGTGAAGTTGTCTAGAGAGTCCACGCATCCGGCGCTGGCTTCGTCCGTGCCGCGCCTATCCAAGAGCTCATCGTCCGACCGGATTGCATCTGGCGCTGGCCCTCCCGTTTCGCCTTGTTTTAAAGCGCGCACGTCAGGCGCTGGGTTTGCGTCCGGCACTGCACGTGAAATTTCGGGCGCTATATATATGTTTTAAAACATGTGAACCTTAGTTCTTCCATTCAGGTCTCATTCTTATTTTCACGCCTCCTTGCGAACGAATTTTCTCCTCCAAGTATTTTCAACTATTTCCTTTACATTTTATGATTCAAGAACATTTGATTGAAGAAATTCATTAACGGCTATTGATATTGTAAGGATTATTATCTTCTTTTTACGTTGGATTATTGATTTAATGATTTTATTGATTTCAATTGTTTGATTCGTGAGATGAAAATGAACTAATATTTTTTCTAGGGTATGATGATTCAAATTGATTGATTGATTATTTGTATTGATTAAATACACCAATTGAATCATAGGATTTTCTTTTGAGTGATTGATCACCATTTAATTGTTTATGTTTCGTGTATTATCGAGAGATAGATACGTTGCATCCATAGGAATCAATTGGATTTGACGTTACCGGAAACGAGTACTCTAATGGTTTATTTATTTGTGAAATCTTATAACTTAGGTTTAATCTACGGAACAAAAGTCGAGTGTTTAAATTAAAGGTTAGAGGATTGCATGAGTAGGTAGATTTCTTAAGCAACCATTAATTAATTAATCAAGGCGAAGAACCTAATGCCCTAGTCTTTCTCATACTCTTGAATTACCCTTTTCGCAATTGAATTGCCAGGAACATTTGGTTTGATTGTCATCGTGATTTAATTTACAGTTTATTTTATTTAAGCATCATCTCCCAAACAAGTTTAGGATTTGGATTTACTGTTTTAATCGTAACACATCATAAGCCCTATTAAGTCTTCATCGAGAGATTCGACTTGGGTCAACCTTACCGCTCTATAAGGACCTCGTACTATTGCGAGTGACTTAAAAGAACAATTTGGTCGGAACTAATTTTGGCCCCGTTGCCGGGGAAGGCTTTAGGCATTTTTGATTGTGTTATTTTTTTCCTCATTTTCTTATTTTTTGTTTATTTTATTTTCGTTTAGTTATTTTCTTCCCACAAGTGCGCGTAATTTGTTTTCTTATCTTGTGTTTGTGTATGCTAGGTCATCAAATTCTTAAAAGAAAGTTGGCACCTGTGTTAGACAACATTCACAGGGTGAGAGATTTTAATCTTTCGAACTTGGAAAAAGAAAGCTCGTCTGAAAGTGAGACGAGTTCAGCGACATTTGAGCACGAGAATTTGGAGACTAGATCTCCGAGTGAGGAATTCGTACCAGAAGAAATGGTAGCAAATGGAGGAGCCAATGAGGAAGGAAACCGGCGGATGCATGACTTTGCTCGACCCGTCATTGGGGTGACATCGTCATGCATAGTCCTCGGGGATCCGACCCGAAACTACGAGTTGAAGCCCATTCACTTCTACCTTCTACCTTCGTTCTATGGGATGCCAAGTGAGGATGCTTTGAACTTCATCTAGGAGTTCTATGCAGTGGTTCATACCTTTTCGCTGAACGGGCTCACAGAAGATACTCTGAGAATGAGTTGTTTTCCTTACATTACACATTAAAGGATAGAGCCAAGACATGGCTGATGTCTTTACAGCCTGGTTCATTGACAAGTTGGCAATCTATATATGATAAATTTATGGGAAAATACTACTCAAACCAGAAAACACAAGAGTTGAGAGCTAAGATAGCTACCTTCAAGCAGATAGCTGGAGAACCTCTACATGAGGCATGAGATCATTTCAAGTCGCTACAGCAGCAATGCCCGCATCACCATTACCCAACTGAGCTCCTTAATCAGTTTTTCTATGATGGATTGACGATGGACTTTCAATACATGATAGACAATGCGGCTGGAGGAGACATTGGTAATTATACTACCGATGATGTTAGCCAAATTTTAGAGACATTAGCTGCAAATTTGCAAAGGAGAAGTGCAGGACGAAGGCCTGCTACAGCAAATGAGGTGACGCCTAACTTTGAAGTGACACAGCAATTGGCGGAGCTCACTCACCAAGTATAGCTATTGAGAGCGAACGAGTGTCAGACCACACCTCAATTCCAACAACAATAAGTAATGTTAATGGAAACTTGTGGTATTTGTGGTGAAGCGGGGCACGGAGCCAACATGTGCCAAAGAGCCAATGAGATAGGGGTGAGCAAAATACCCGAAATCCGAATATCCGATCCGAGCCAAACTGAAATTTAAAATTTGGTTCGGATTTTTCGGATTTTCGGTTCGGATCAGATTGATATTTTTCAAATTTTGGATTTTCGGATCGGATCGGATTGGATTTTTAATCAGAAAAATCAAAATCGAATTATATATAATTTATATATAATAATAATATTTTATTTAAATATTTTAAATCTAATATAAATATATATAAGAATTAACAAAAATTGGTTTGGATTTTGGATTTTCATAATTTGGATTTTCGGTTCGGTTCGGATATTTTATAAAATTTTCTGATTTTGGTTTCGGATTTTCGGATATTCGGTTCGGATCGGATTGTTTTCTTCTCAAATTTCGGATTTTCGGATTGGTTGGATTAGGCAAAAATCCGAACCGAAATTCGAATGCTCACCCCTACAATGAGATGGCATATGAAGAAGTGCAAGTTAATGCCATGCAAGGGTTCCAAAGAGGCGATCGGCAAGGCTATCAACCGAGGCCTAAATATGATCCCTTTTCAAATTCTTATAATCCTGGATGGAGAGATCATCCCAATTTCTTCTGGAGTCAAAATCAAGGGGGATCTAGTCAGGGAGCTCGGTTGACAAACAGCCTCCTCAAGAAGAACGGTTCCAGCCAGCGGAATAACAAGAAGCGGAATACCTCCACAAACCAAGCGGCGGCTGATGCACCTAAAAGCCGACACTTGAGGATCGCTACTGATTTTATTCAAGAAAGTAACTTAAGATTTGAATCTTTGGAAGCATCGATGAAAAGAGCGAAACTTCGAAGTGGGACGGTTGGCTGGGACTGTTGAACAATTAGTGCGACGAGACCAGAAGGGAAAATTTCCTAGCCAATCGGAGCATGCCAAGGCCACTACTGCTTATGCAAGTGACAATGAGAAGTGTGAGGTTGATGAAGAGATCAAAGTGGAAGAAGTTAAGCCTCGCAGAGTTTATGAGCCACCTGTTCCATTCCTGAGTCGTCTAATATTCGAAAAGAAGAAAGCAGTGGACATGAAGAAACCAGAGGTTAAGTCGGAGAAACCCATTCAGCATGAACCAAAACAAAGGCAACGTGATCCAGGTAGTTTTACTCTTAATGTTACTTTTGGTAATGGAAAATCTGCATCGGGGATGCTTGATTTGGGTGTCGGGTTCAATTTAATATCTTTCTCTTTATTCAACTCATTAAAACTTGGGGACTTAAAACAAACCCGCATGCGGTTAGAACATGCTGATGGGACTATACGACACCCGAAAGGTGTGATCGAAGATGTCCTAATAAGAATGGGTAATCTTCTAGTCTCGGTTGACTTTGTTGTTATTGATATGGGAGAAGGGACTGGAAAACATGAGAGTGGACATCCGTTGTTGCTAGGTAGGCCATTTATGGCTGCAACAAATACCCTTATTGATTTTAATGGGGGAGGGATAAGTTTGACTGTGTTGGGAACGACAGAAACATTCCAAGTTAATAGTATTAGTGATAGTTCTACTGTTTCTACTAGTGCATCATGTTTTTCTATAACTGCACTTGATATTACGGATGAGAATAAGGTGTTGCAGGTACAGGTGTCCAAGCAAGAAGTTGACAATGAATCATGTCATAAAGAAATCGACAACGAGAAGACTGACCCCAAGCTCCAAGCTAAGTGTGAGGGAGATCGGGGTGAAGTACGATTCAAGAATAAGTTGAATGAGCCGCCACCTTACTCACCGGAGTATGGTTATCGCCTAGCAAAGGCGCGTTGGATAATGAGAGTCGGAGCGAAGCTTCTCGTCCGAAAAAATTCAACAAAATGAGAATCAATGGTCGGGCTGGCGACGTTAAAACTAGCGCTTCGTGGGAGGCAACCCATGTTTCTTTATGCTTTGTTTTTCTTTTCTTTTCATTTTGTTTTTGTTTGTGTTTTTGGTTTTGTGTGGTGTAGGATTAGGAGTTGCATTATCTAGGAGTCATTGGAATATGGATAGGAAAAATCAAAATGTGGAACGATATTTCTGGGCAGAAAAAATGATCCAAGCGCTGGATGCAAGCCAACCGGCGCTGAGCACACGCAAAAAGTCGCCAAGAAAGGTACCCCAGGCATCGGACGCACTGAAACCGGCGTTGGGGTACTATACATAAAGAGTCCAGGGAGCTCACCCAGCGTCGGACGCGCTGAAACCGGTGCTGGGTGGGAAACGTTAATATGGGCAGATAAGCTCACCCGACGCCGAACGCTATGAAACCAGTGCTGGGTCCAAATTAAAAAAAAATTATTATTATATACATATGTTAAGAGGGCTGGTTCTTACTCTCGTCTATTTTCTTTTCAGCACCGTCACCCGCTCCATCGCTCTAGCTCGCCCGCTCACTCTCGCGTCCGACGTTCAAGCTCCATCCGGCTCGCCTTCCGTGCTCGATTCCACCCAGCGTACCGCCACAGCGCCCAAACGCCCTTTCGAAGCTCTGTTCGGTGCTCAGCTTCAGCACCGCACGACCAGCATCGAGCTGCCCGTTTCAGCGCGTCCCGCATTCTCCGCTCTCATCCGTCCGGCGCTATCTGTAGCACCCCGGCTTCGCACCCCAACGCCCATTTCCCTCCGTCCGGTGCTATCTCCATCGCCGCGCTCTGTGCCCCAGCGCCCGTGCTCAGTCTCCGTCCGACGTTCGTCCAGTGCCCACTCGCATGTATATCAATATGATTCGAACAAAGTAAGCTGCCGGGTCCAGCTCCATTCACCCTCGAGATGATGATGTTCCTATGGAGGAACCCTTGGAAGACATCGGTAGAATTTGCTCAGCCACATTTCCCATCTATAATCCAGTGGAAGGTACACTTTATCCATGTCAATTCAATTGTGTACAGCAAGAGATAACTCCTCCGTGTCAATTCAATTGGCAATTGATGCAAAGTTTAGGTATTGAAGATAAAATTAAGAAATATTTAAAGAACTTAGGACTTCTTCAATATGCTATGATGGAATTGCAGGGTCATTCCCCATTATTGATTGAATTCTATTGCACTATGAATTTTGATGATGAATCCAACTCTATGACATGTCGCCTGTTTGGTCAAGAGTATGCTGTCACGCCTCGTATTATGAAGAGGGTGTTTGGATTTCCAACTTTAGGTGCACGCTGTGACCACCCTCATTTAATGTTAGAGAGGCATGGCAAGAATTGTCGGGGTTTAACAACTGGTCATCGGTAAGAATGCCGAGTGGATTGATTAAGGATGCAGCATTGGCTATGGTGCATAAATTCATCGCGTTTAATGTTTTCAGGAATAAGCAGGCCAACAAGGTCAACACTGCTGAGGTCTACTTTATCACATGCGCGATCAAGAAGACAAAGGTTTCGCAGACATTCTTCATATGGGAACACTTGCAGCTGGTTCAGCGGCATAAAAAAATGTCGGCCAACCTTGTGTCAAATCCCTACTGGCCTATCAGCACATTTAGGGATCATTAATAATAAGGGACGATCCATTCCAGGGTAGGATTTTATCCGACCTAAGATGATTGATCTTAGTGAGCTTCGGGGCGCCCCTTTTGCTTATAATGAGACAACTCTTGTAACTCATCATTCGAGGAATTGTGTGAAGAGGTACTTGCATGCGCAGCTCGCAGAAGCCCAATCAGCAGGTGCAGGACCATCTCATGTGCCTACTGGCGATATGATCATTTTTGATACCATTCTTGCATCCGAAGATGAAGGCGACGAGCATACCGAGGTAAGAGAGGATACAGAGCCGGTTCAAAGCAATGCCGATCCCAATCATCCACAATTTCCTTCAGAGCAAGGAGCATCGGGACAAGGGTACAAATTCATTCATGAAGAACTGAGCCAATTCAGGAGTGAATTAGTTGGCCACTGTGCTGATTTTTGTCATGATATTTATTCCCGATTTGATGAGCAAAATCAACATCTTGACAAACATAATCGATTGTGGCATGAGCAGAACCAGTGCTGGAATGAGTATAACCATCATATGATCGAGCAGAATCAGGGCATGGCTGCTCTTGAAGCTCAGTAGAACGCTTGGACCACATTTCATGGCGCCTCCTCCACCACTACCGTCGACCAATAGTGATTCATCACTATTGGAGAGTGATCGCCCTTTTCCACACGAAAAGTGTAGGTATAGGGTGGCAAGTATCGTATCCACGAGATTGTATCACGAAAACATAGAAGCTAGCTCAACGACAATTCATCATTATTCGCCACGATAAAGGATGAGAGGTTTTGGGGCTTGAACTTAATCCAAAGCAAAGGTAACCAAGCAGAAATATAAATAAAGCAATAAAATCACGAAAGATAACTATGAAGAAAGACTAACCCTAGGGATGCACCAATCCTATCCACAACGATGTTTATCCTGCTTATTATTAACCGTTTTAATCCAGACAAGACGGAAGATCACATATATAACCAACAACTTCAGTTACGACAATTACGGCAGTTGATTACTAATTTTCCCTATCACAGTTACGTCTCTAGAGGAAAATAAGCAACTCCAAATGGATCACTAAGAATATGCTTCCTACGAATATCCTATCTCAGTTACGACTCAAGGCTTATTCGTATCATTCATTCAAGATCGATTGACAATTAATACAATCACGTCATTAACTGGCAACTAGATATGCATCAAGATTGATCAGAAATCAACACATATAAATAAGCACCATGAATCATGAATCAATGCCTGGAAGGTAAATAACAATAGCAGGAATCACAACATATAGGATCGAATCATGCAAACCCTAGGATTAGAACAGAAAACTAGCCAGACATAATAAACGGAATAAAATACGATTTAATCATAACAACGGAAATTAAATATATAAAACCGTAGGAAAGCGTTGGATGAACAATGGTTGGTCTTGAATCCAATCCCAAGCGAACGAATGGAAAACGATCGGACAAAAACGTTCCGATCGATAACGAAACGATAAACTAAACTAGAACAACGGAAAATCAATACTAGAAAAAAACTAAATGAAGACTAAAGACTAAAAACTGTAAAACCGAGGAAACCGAATAAACTAGGTCTGGGGCGTAGAGTCTCCACAGGCGCAAGGGGTGTTGCCGTATATATAGGCACACCCCAAACCCCAATTTTGCCTTCGCTTTCGGTCTCGCGAGCACTCCTCGCGGATCGCTAGGTGCGGTCGCGAGGTAAGTCTCGCCTTCGTCTCGCTCGCTGCCGCCTCCTTGCCGCATGGTACCTCGCGACCGACTAGCGATCGCTAGCACTCAACAGTCGTGAGAAATCATCCGATGAGTTCTCGGCGCTAGGCTTCGCTCGCGGCACGAGGTCGCGGTCGCTACTCCTTTGGGCGCTGGGTTTTGCTCATGACCAGCCTAGCGACCGCTAGGCTGGTCGCTAGAAACCGCACATTTCTCATTTTCTCGTGCGGCCGTTCCTTGCTTCGATTATCAACATATAAACCTACAAAGCGTCAAAAGAACACCCAAGAGCAAGATCTTCTAGAAATAGATAAAACATTGAGAATCGATACATAAACGCACATTAAACGAGCTAAACTCATCTTCAAATATCAACTATAAACGTGTAAAATGCGCGTTTATCAGAGAGTATGTTTATTTCTGTTTTTGTGTGCGTCGTGTTGCTTTAGTTGTTTTGCTTGTGTTTGTTTGTTGTTTTTGTAGGTTTTGTCTTATGCTTGATGCCTGCCGTTCCGTTTCTTCGCTTTCAGGGAAGTCACCTCTACTTTTCACTTATATATTTATCTGCAATGAGGACCTTGCCTGTTTTAAGTATGGGGGGAGGGGTTTTCGTTTTTTGTTTTGTGTTTGTGTTTTGTTCTTAGTCTTTTGTTTGGATAAGAGAGAATTTTATGTTCTTGAAATAAATGGTATGTGAAGAATTATGCTTAAAGTTGAATTAATTGTGTTTTGATCTCGAATTTCATCTCCTCTTGGTATATATGGTTTTTAGTGTGATGAAACTTAGGTGTCAATTTGAACGATGGGACATGATTAGAAAGCTTTGATTAGACAATGTGTGTTATCGGTTGTCATATATTTCATACATGGAAACCTTTCTTGTGAGATATTTCGTTGAAAAAAATAAAATAAAAGAAAAATAAAATAAAATCTCAAAATAATTGATTTGATGTTGCAAAATAAGTGGGCTTGAAATTGGAATAAGGGGCTCTACCCCTCTTGCTTGTATTGTCTTTTGAATGAATACTCTAAGCTATGGGTATAGGTAACTACGTTAGGATACTCGAGTGTATAACTTGAAGGTTACACCTAACGATTATTGTCCTATAATCGATTTTAAGTTCCACATGCTTTATTTATTTTTATCATTGTTTTGAATGTTTTTGTTATGTTTTTCTTTATTGTTTTAGATGATTTGGTTCCTATTTGTTTATTTTTGAATATCTTTTGTTGGAATCATGTTCGTTTTCGTTTTGTGTAGGGTATGATCGTGTTTAAAGCATTTTGTGCATAAAAGCGCACCCAAGCACTGGACTCGACGTAGCCGACGCTGGGTACGCCTTGGCATCACGAGGAAGCGTTCGAGAAGGCCCACGTCCGGCGCTGGGCGCCGTAGCTGATTCGTCCCAAGAGCGCCCGCATCCGGCGCTGGCTTGCGTCCGGTGCTGGGCTTCCGAAGCTAATTTTTCCAGAGAGCGCTCGCGTCCGGCGCTGGGCGCCCGAAGTGAAGTTGTCCAGAGAGTCCACGCGTCCGGCGCTGGCTTGCGTCCGGCGCTGAGCGCCCGATCCCGAGAGCTCATTCGCCCTGCGCTGGCCCTTGTTTTGCCTTGTTTTGAAGCACGTGCGTCTGGCGCTGGGTTTGCGTCCGACGCTGTGCGTGAAATTTCGGGCGCTATATATATGTTTTAAAACACGTGAACCCTAGTTTTTCCATTCAGGTCTCATTCTTATTTTCACGCCTCCTTGCGAACGAATTTTCTCCTCCAAGTATTTTCAACTATTTCCTTTGCATTTTGTGATTCAAGAACATTTGATTGAAGAAATTCATCAACAGCTATTGATATTGTACGGATTATTATCTTCTTTTTCCTTTGGATTATTGAGTTAATGATTTTTATTGATTTCAATTGTTTGATTCATGAGATGAACATGAATTAATATTCTTTCTATGGTTTGGTGATTCAAATTGATTGATTGATTATTTGTATTGATTAACTACACCAATTGAATCATAGGATTTGCTTTTGAGTGATTGATCACCATTTAATTGCTCATGTTTCGTGTATTATCGAGAGATAGATACGTTGCATCCATAGGAATCAATTGGATTAGACGTTACCGGAAATGAGTACTCTAATGGTTTATTTATTTGTGAAATCTTATAACTTAGGTTTAATCTACGGAACGAAAGTCGAGTGTTTAAATTAAAGGCTAGAGGATTGCATGAGTAGTTAGATATCTTAAGCAAGCATTAATTAATTAATCAAGGCGAAGAACCTAATGCCCTAGTCTATCTCACACTCTTGAATTACCCTTTTCGCAACAGAATTGCCTTGAACGCTTGGTTTGAATTGTCGTCGTGATTTAATTTACAGTTTATTTTATTTAAGCATCATCTCCCAAACAAGTTTAGGATTTAGATTTACTGTTTTAATCGTAACACATCATAAGCCCTGTTAAGTCTTCCTTGTGAGATTCGACTTGTGTCGACCTTACCGCTCTATAAGGACCTCGTACTATTACGAGCGACTTAAAAGAACAATTTGATCAGAACAATCACATCTATGCATGGCCCACATAAAATTATGTCTCATGCACAATCATTGCAACTTCATGCACAACTATCGAACTAAATTTGAACAAGAAGTAGCATGTATGCATATTCACAAGTTATATAATACCATTAAGTCTTTTTTTACGTATGAACACAACTCTTTGTTCATTATCTTTATTCAAGACATAATAACAACTGGAAAAAAAGTCGAATAAATACTACTCAACTTTTTGTTCGTCATTTTGTAAATGATTTGTGATTGTTTATATTAAAAGAATAACAATAATACAAGAAAGAGAACACGAAAAAAAGTTATTTATAGATTGCTTATTTGAATTAATGATATAAATACGAAACACTATGTTTGCCCTATTCTAGATCACGCATTATCATTACAATCACATGCATAATTACGTAAAAGTTATCCATAATACATTCTGTCTTTACCAAAATTCATCCAAACAAAAAATCTAGTTTGAATCCACCATTTGATTGACTCGTCACCTGCTGCTCTCCAAATACATATTTCGCTAAGATGTGTTGAATGCAAAGAGAATGTCAATTGAGTTTTATTAAGTTCACGTTCGACTCTATCTTCGAATTTGGATCTAATTCTTCTAATTTCAATGTAGATCTGAATATATATGACATACACCCAAGAAATTGAGTGCATAAATACCATAAAATTAAAAAATAAAACCACATACCGTCGATGATGAACACGGTTTACCTAGTGTTTTGATTGATATTTCAAAATCAAACAAACGATTGACGATTATTGTGAGATGTTAGTTGACGTCATTTCTTATTGGGATTGTAAAGTTGAATAATAATAATAATAATAATAATAATAATAATAATAATAATAATAATAATAATAATAATAATAATAATAATAATAATAATAATAATAATAATAACCCCTATATTTTTTATTTCAACTCAAATCGTAAGAAATCGACAAATTGGCAAGAAAGGAAAATGGCTGAATAGATTTAACCCTTGGTAACTAAAATTACTAAAAAAAAAAAAACTACAACAACATAGGTACTATCTTAATTTGTGTGATGCATTAGTGTAATCTTAACCATTAAATCACTCATCATCTAGGGTCGATACAAGTTCTTAGTTCTAATCTAATAATTGGTTACCCCATAGTTATCCTATATATATATATATATATATATATATATATATTGAATTGGTTCATATACATACAATTCTTAGTATATATAAATTAGAATAAATCATTTCCATTATATTTGAAAATATAATAGTTATTTTTAAATGTACGTCTCAATTAGTTTTATGTACATTTATGTATATAGTTGTACATTTGTGAATCTGTGTCATAATTTGTACATTAAATCAAGGATCTATATTGATTTATCCAAAGTTGATATTTGTTCTCATGTTTATACTATAAAGAGTGTTCACACGATAACAACTTCATATATATATATATATATATATATATATATATATATATATATATATATATATATATTTCATAAAAATCTAAAAGTCAATGCACTTTATGTACAAATTTCATGCACTACAAATATTGATGAATAATGTTGTCTTTTACTATAACTCAAGGGTACATTATTTTATACATAAAGTGTATTAACTTTGTACTTAAAATACATTGGTTTTAGATTTTACTAAAAATAGATTTTTATTTTAACTCATCCTATATATATATATATATATATATATATATATATATATATATGTGTGTGTGTGTGTGTGAGTTGTCACTATGCTATATTTATACATGCATTTATGTGCACTATTTCATCTACAAAACCTTTTTAAATTACATAAAATATTTTATTGAAATAACAATATGTTTTTTTCGTTTCTTTAAGAGATATTCTTATTAAGTTTTACATTCAATTATAAAACTTATTAATTATAAAAATTATAAAAACTTGAAATTGTTTTCTCTATCATATTTATATAAAATAGTAGAAAATATATTTAACCCAGTTAAAGAATTCAATATGACGAAAACTAAAATTTGATAACTATTATCTTTTATTATATATTCTATTACACAATGGAGGTTTTACATTGATTCAATTCTATGTGGATTTTTCTCAATTTTTCTTTAGTATTTTTCTAAAATCTTCATTTTATGCATTCTAAGCACTTTCCAATCCCACATTGATTTCTTAATGAAACTTAGCCAAATTATAACCTATATATAATGATATTTCTATTCTTCAAATCTCAACCAAATTTTTACTTTTAATAATCGGTATAGTGATTGATATTAATATTATTTAAACTATACCACCGATTTAATTTGGTCAAATAAATAGTCTATTAATTTAATTTGACCAAATAAATAACTTTGGCTAAATAAATTATTTTTTAATTTGTTTTGGCCAAATAGTTTATTTACTACACTATTTAATAAAAAAAATGAATAATTATTGAGTATTATTATACAATTTTTCACCACCAATTTAATTTGTTCAAATAAATAGTTCATTTAATTTAATCTATCTAAATAAAAAAATCTTGAACTAATTATTATAAAATTTTCACCACTAATTTAATTTGAAAAAAATCTAGAATTAATTATTATACAATTTTCACCACCAATTTAATTCGATCAAATAAATAATTTATTTAATTTAATCCGTCTAAATAAAAAAATTCTTGAATTAATTATTTTTTCAAATTATTTTTGCCAGCTTAATAGTTTATTAACTACATTATTAAATAAAAAAATAGGTTATATAATTAGTGGGTATCAATATATAATAGGATTAGTGAAATTTAGTGTCACCTCATTCTCATATCCTATGTGGCACCATTATATTCCTCCATTCTTATTTATATAAATTCTCTATTTAATGTCTTTTAAATTCTAATTCTAATCATACTAAAATTATCTTATTTCACATTGATTTCTAATCATAATCCATCAATTGAAAAACTTATATATATACTTAGAATCAATGCATATTTTTTTCATCCAACAATTATTTTACATCACTAAGTTCATTCGGCTAATTAATTAATAAGGTGGCTATATAAATAGTTATATATTTTTATTTATCTAAACTCTCTATTTACTATCTTTTAAATTCTAATTATAATCATATTAAAATATCTTATCTCACATTGATTTATAATCATACTCCACCAATTAAACAACTTATACATATAATTAGAATCAATGCATATTTTTTCATCCTACATTATTTTACACCACTAATTTAATTTAGCTAATTAATTAATTAGTTGGTCAAATAAATAGTTATATATTTTATTTATCTAAATTTTCTATTTAATGTCTTTTAAACTCTAATTCTAATCATATTAAAATATCTTATCCCACATCGATTTCTAATCATACTCCACCAATTGAACAACTTATACATATACTTAGAATCAATTCATATTTTTTTCATCCTACAATTATTTTACACCACTAATTTAATTTGCTTAATTAATTAATTAGATGATCAAATAAATAGTTATATATTTTACAATAGTTATATTTTTTAAAATTTTAAACTATCCATTTAATGCCACCTTATGGATTAATATATTATATTTTTTAATTAATTACAAAACTAGCACAAAATTGAATTTGTTCTTTTGTCTAATATTATAGGTTATAAGAATATTTTAATAGAGTTTTTTATTGCACTTCTCTATTTAGTTTATAAACAGAGATTGCATATGTTGTTATGAGATAATTAATATTTGATATTAGTTATATAAGATATAACATTTAAGATTTAAATAAATTAATCATCACATATCGTTTACAAATCATACTTCACCTATTGGACATTAATCTATATAAAAATTTAAAATCAATGTATGTTTTCTGACCCCACAATTATTTTACATTCTTATTTATCTAAATTCTCTTGATGTCTTTTAAATTCTAATTCTAATCATACTAAAATTATCTTATCCCACATTGATTTCTAATCATACTCCACCAATTGAAAAACTTATATATATATACTTAGAATCAATGCATATTTTCATCCTACAATTATTTTACACCACTAATTTAATTTGGCTAATTAATTAATTAGGTGGTCAAATAAATAGTTATGTATTTTTATTTATCTAAATTCTCTATTTAATGTCTTTTAAATTCGAATTATAATCATATTAAAATATTTTATCCCACATTGATTTCTAATCATAGTCTACCAATTGAACAACTTATATAAATCTTTAGAATCAATGCTTATTTTTTTATCCTACAGTTATTTTACACCACTAATGTAATTTGACTAATCAATTAATTAGATGGTCAAATAAATAGTTATATATTTTTATATATCTAAATTATCTATTTAATATATTTTAAATTCTAATTTTAATTATATTAAAATATGTTATCCACATTGATTTCTAATCATACTCCATCAGTTGAACAACTTATATATATACTTAGAATCAATGCTTATTTTTTCATCCTCCAATTATTTTACACCACTAATTTAATTTGGCTAATTAATTAATGAGATGGCCAAATAAATAGTTATATATTTTTATTTATCTAAATTATCTATTGAATGTGGGTTAAATTCTAATTATAATCATATTAAAATATCTTATCCCACATCGATTTCTATTCATACTCCACCAATTGAACAACTTATACATATACTTAGAATCAATGCATATTTTTTCATCCTACAATTATCTTACACCACTAATTTAATTTGGCTAATTAATTAATTATATGACCAAATAAATAGTTATATATTTTACAATAGTTATATTTTTAAAATTTAACTTATTAATTATATATTTCAAAATATTAACGAATTTATGTAATTAGCAGATATTATATACGAAAATGAGACGAGAACATGATTTCACTTTTTGTAGGTCTTTTCTTATTTATATTATTTTGATACAAAATATACATTATAGACAGGTAAATACATTAATCGACATGTCTACGTAATTTTTTTTTCAATTTTAATATGTTTGTTATTTATATGATTTATTATTAATAATTAACCATGTAGTGTTCAACTTCTATTGAGATGAATAAATTAATTATTGTAATAATTTATATTAATAAAATTTAATAGGTTCGGGTAATTAATCAAATATGAGACAAGTGCGGATATGTATATGCTAGACATGTTTATTTTTTAATCTTTTGTTATTTATATTATTTATTATCTTTTATTATTTTATAGTTCAAATCATTACAAAGACAGATAAACAATTATTGTAATTATATATATTTATAAAGTTAAATATATTTCGGTAGTTAGCACGTATTTTTGGGACAAGAACAATTAATAAAATTATTTTTCAATCAGATTTTGGATACAAGCATATAAATTCCAATCACTATACCAACTTATATTTATAAATTTAAACGAGTTTGAGTAATTAATCGGATTTAAGACGAGTGCATGTATATATATTATAGATGGGTACAAATATCTATCAACATGCTTACGAATGTTTAAAGTGAATGCGACCATTAATATTTAAGCCTACATTTAATTTTCATCATATTTTAAATGTTTAGTTATTTTTACCATTTTTAATATTTTCACAATTAGTGGTGCTCGATTTTTTTAATACTATGTACTATTACTGTTTACTTTATAATATTTAGATATTATTATACGGGTTTTGATAATTAGTATGTATTTTTTACATAAATATTTGATTTCTTATAACCATAGACATAAAGTAATGTAATTTTTCATAGAATTTCGACGGATTACATACTAGTGTATATACAATTAGCTAGGAACCAGTGGGCAATATGAATCGTGATGCGGTTAAATATCTAGATGATTAGTTATTATAATAATGTGATTAAATATTTTAATTTATATTCTACTACCATGTACTTATACATGCATTTATGTGCAATATTTCATCTACAAAACCTTTTTAAAATTAAATTCAATTGTACAATATTTTATTGAAATAAAAATATAGGTTTTTGCTTCTTAAATAAATATTTTTATTCTAGTTTTATATTCAAATATAAAACTAATTAGTTATAAAAAATGATAAAAACTTGAAATTGTTTTCTCTATCACATTCATATAAAATAATAGAACAAATATTTTTCAGAGTTAAAAAAAAAACGTGAAAACAATTAATTTGAGAAAAAAATGCAGTATGATGAAAACTAAATTTTGATAACTATTATCTATTTTCAAATAGGAACCCGTGGGCAATAGGAATCCGTGTGCGGTTAAATATCTAGATGATTAGTTATTAGAATAATGAATATATAATTTCTATCTAATGAATGATTATATATCGTGTACATATATTATACATATAATATAATATATTACACTATTATCTTTAAATTAGATATTTAATAAAGACATAATAAATAATCTATATTTTTAAATAATATTATTTATATTATTTTATATTAGTAAGTATAGATCACTCAAACAGACTCATCGTTTTAATGTGAAACGTCTCACATGGGATTCTGGCCCACCATTTAAAAGATTTCACCAAAACGCCAAACTCGGAAACGGAGCAATTTAACCTCCTCAATTCTCGGAAAGAAGAAATATCAACAAATTGATCGATACACTGTGGAAAAATTTTAAGGGCTTGACTTGGAAAAGATAAGTCGTGCAAAGGTGCTAGCCACTGATTGACTTCACCCCAAGGTGCAGGTTACGCAATACGCCTTATATAAGAAGTAAATGAAGAGGCATTCCTGCTTCACACATTTGTCAAAAATGGCATTCCTATCTACTACAGTCATCACCCTTCTTTGCATACTGTTGTTCCTCACCACACTGCCTAAATTTGCATCTGAGATACCAAACAAAAACAGTTTACAAACCTACATAGTTCACGTTGAGGCACCTGATGCACACATCACATCTCAGTTGGAAGATTTGGAGAGCTGGTACAGCTCTTTTCTCCCGGCTACCACAGCAAGCTCGAGTGAGGACGAGGCCCGTCTCGTTTACTCCTACCGCCATGTGTTTAAGGGGTTTGCTGCTAGGCTCTCAGCCGATGAGGTGAAAGATATGGAGAAGAAGGAAGGTTTCATCACAGCCCGGCCCGAGAAAACACTGTCCATGCACACGACCCACTCCCCCAACTTCTTGGGGTTGAACCAGAATATGGGCTTCTGGAAAGATTCCAATTACGGTAAAGGTGTGATTATTGGAGTGGTGGACTCAGGAGTGCTGCCCGAGCATCCTTCGTTCAGCGACAAAGGAATGCCGCCTCCACCAGCTAAGTGGAAGGGGAAGTGCCAATTCAATCACACAACATGCAACAACAAAATCATTGGAGCAAGGTACTTTCATGCCCAAGACCAGAGCCCACTCGATGATGCCGGCCATGGCACTCACACCGCAAGTACTGCTGCTGGCAACTTTGTACATGGCGCGAATGTGTTTGGAAGCGCAAACGGCACTGCTGCTGGCGTTGCACCACTTGCTCATCTGGCCATCTACAAGATATGTTGTAGCGAATCTGTTATCCTTGCTGGAATGGATGCAGCGGTGGAAGATGGAGTTGATGTGCTCTCAATTTCTCTAGGCTTGGACACTGAAAACTTCTATGAAGATTCTATTGCGATTGCTGCATTTAGTGCGACCGAGAAAGGCATCCTCGTCAGCTGTTCGGCTGGAAATGACGGCCCATATCCCGCCTATGTAGGAAACGGGGCACCTTGGATTCTGACCGTTGGAGCAAGCACTATAGACAGAAAATTGAGAGCAAAAGCAGTGCTTGGAAACAACCAACAATTCGATGGCGAATCAGCTTTTCAAACAAAGAACTTCCCACAAAAGCTCTTCCCTCTTGTTTATTCAGGGATGCTCAACACGTCAGATCATTTCGCAGCTTACTGCTCAAACGACACTCTGAGCCAAAGCGATATCCAAGGGAAAATAGTGGTGTGTGAAGAAGGCTTATTACCAACAATCCAAAAGGGCGAAGCAGTGAAGAATGGTGGTGGTGCTGGCATGATTATTATAAACTATGAGGAATACGCAAACACCACTTCAGCCGACGCCCACGTCCTTCCAGCAGCACACGTAAGCTATGCAGACGGATTGAAGATCAAAGCATACATAAATTCAACAAGAAGTCCTACAGCCACAATTTCTTTCGGAGGTACCGTGATCGGTGATGAACACGCGCCTGTGGTTGCTGCATTTTCTTCGAGAGGACCTAACTATCCAAGCCCTGGAATCTTGAAGCCCGATATCTTAGGCCCTGGTGTCAATATTATTGCGGCCTGGCCTACCTCTGTGGAAAAGAAAAGCAACACAAAATCTACCTTCAACATAGTTTCGGGTACCTCAATGTCATGCCCGCACCTTAGCGGCGTGGTAGCCCTGCTGAAAAACACGCATCCCGACTGGTCTCCTGCTGCAATGAAGTCGGCCATCATGACCACTGCAGACGTCGTCAACCTTGCTCATAATCCGATTGAGGATGAGAAGTTCCTCCCAGCCGACGTCTTCGCCACGGGGGCAGGCCATGTCAATCCCTCCAGAGCTAACGATCCGGGACTCATTTACGACACCCAGCCCAAAGACTACATTCCTTACTTGTGCGGGTTGAACTACACAAACCGCCAAGTGGGGACATTTCTACAGCGCAGGGTGAATTGCTCGGTGGAATCGAGCATACCCGAAGGCCAGCTAAACTATCCTTCATTCTCTATCATTTTCAATGGCCAATCAACTTCGCAGGTTTACACAAGGACTGTCACAAACGTTGGCGACCCTGTCTCGTCTTACAACGTCGAGATTTCCCCACCACGTGGCATTGATGTCCGAGTTGAACCCACCACGCTCAAGTTCTCAAAGCTAAACCAGAAAATGAACTACAAGGTTACATTCAACCTACTCGCATCTGCTCCGAATACCACGTTCGTTCAAGGATTCTTGAAATGGACTTCTTCCAAGCGCTCTGTTCGGAGCCCAATAGCCATCTCCCTATTGTTGGAATGAATGCATGATTGTACTCAGTTCTGATTTGTAGTGGCTATAGATTATGTTATGCCAACAATCTCAATAAAATCAGACAGTAACTACTCCCAAAAAAGTGATGGTGGCATGAATGGTAAGAAAACATTCGAATGGATTTTGAGCTCTTGTCGAGAAATTCATTGGAAACTCTCTCGTATTAGTTTGCCAAAAAGACATACTTCACAAAATTGATTTGGATGGTTTAAGGTAGGCAAACCTTCAACGTTTTCATGACCATCAAATTTAAACGGTCAAACCTTAAATGCTACAACCACGATGAACCTTGAATACAATCATACAATGTTGTTTGCCAAATAATGTTATTTTTAACCAAGTCGTTATTTTTGGCCTGTCAAGTTAGCTCTCATCCGCCAGAAAACATTGCAGATGATACATCTGAAGAATTAATAGAATGAGTGTCGTGTTGTAATTCTCCACAAGTTGAGATGTTTATGTTGAAAGAATATGATAAAAGGACATTTTTTTTCTTTTAATAAAAATATGAATTTTCCACATCATTATTCACATGTATTTTCGATGTGCTTTTTTAGGACTCAGCTTTTCATTATTGAGTCGCTTGGCTGATTAGAAAAACAAATGAAATTGATAGTTAGAACTTAGAAGATACTATTATTAAAAAATGTAAACTTGTAGTATAAAACGATAGTTTTTTTTTTTCTGTAAAAATTATCAAAAACTCAAAATATACTCTTTATTTTCAGCGTAATATTGAAAAGGGATAATTATAATTTGGGTGTCCAACTTTGACGAGATTTTGAAAAATATTCCAGAATTTAGTTAATACATTAAAATATCCATAACTTTGACGATATCTTATAAAATATCATCAATTTTAGTTGATACATTAAATCTCCCCAACTTTGATGATATTTTGAAAAATATCTAAGTTTCGAGTTTCCGATGACGAAATGTTATGTCAATTCGCTGGATTCTCGTGTGGATTATAAATCAAATGACTCAACATTCAATCGTCGGAAACTCTAGTATCGAAATATTTTTTAAAATATCGTCAAAGTTGAGGACATTTAATATATTAGCTAAAGTTTGAGACATTTTTCAAAATCTCGTCAAAATTGGTGATATTTTAATGTATTAACTGAAGTTAGAAATATTTTTCAAAATTTCGTCAAAATTAGAGACACGAACTTTAATTATCCCTATTGAAAATGAATCGATGACTTCTTCTATCCTTTAAAAATCTAGGTGTAACTTTCGCCTTCACTTGGGCTTTTAAAGAATCCACAAAATGATACTCTTCGAATGAAACCATCAAGTTCCACAAACAAATATGATTGTTTGCACCTGAGTCAAGGTACCATTGTTTTTTCTCATCTTTATTAGTTTTGCCCATGAGAAGCAAAGTGAGAACTAAATCATCTTTGTTATTGTCATTGTTATTCATGAAATTGTTCGTCTTTCTCACGTTATTCCAACATTCCAAGGCAACTGACCAAACCAATAATGATGGTAACATATAATTTTATTTTTTATATATAGTTTGCTTGGTTGGATTTATAAATTTATCCTCCTAGATTTCAACCTTGTCCATGGTCTCTTCCACCTTGATTGGCATTTTTTGATTTGACTCATTTTTATCATGTATTCCTTAATTACAATCTCTTCCGAGTGTTCGATGTATGTGGAATGTATTAGGGCTGGTCTCCTTCTCTTTAAGTGAAACCTATGATATTAAATCATGCTCTCTTGATTTTTACACCAACTTTGTTCATCAACTTGTAATGAACCAAGTTTTTGACATATACATATACATATACATACATGATGTGTTGGGTTCAAGTGAAAAAATAAATTTTATTATGCTAATTAAAAACTAGACAATGAAACACAACTTATTGGTAGATGTTTCCCCTCCAACCAATTGCTTGGGTTGGGAGTTAGAGTCATCTTTTAGTTTGTAAGTGTGTTTATCTTTAGTAATAACATTTTGAAAAAAGAAAAAAATATTAACTAAAAACTAATCTAATCCGTAAATCTTGATTGATGGATGATCATGATAGTTTGGATTCTAGTTAATAGAATAAAAATAATTTTCATACGATACTCGCCCTAGAAAAATATAGGAATTAGTGTTATGAATTATCGTTTTCATAAAACTATTAAATAAATCATGAATTATGACCTATTTTGAAATTTTAATACAACTTTTTAAAAGTTGCTAATTAAATATACAAACTATTACTCTATCCGTCCACCAAAAGTGTTGCATAATTGCCTTATTCGACATCCACAAAAAGTATAACACTTTCTATTTTGGGACACTCAATGTTTGTAATTCAACCTCACAACTACTCATTATTTACTAAAACAAACTCTTGGCCCATAATTCTTATTAATTCAACATCAACCACTCATTATCTTACATGGTGAGACTCTTTCTCCACTCAAAAATTATATGCCAAACATTTATAAAATTCGTGTATCCACAAAGAACACACCTTTGGTGGATGGTGGTGGATGGAGGGAGTTTTTTTCAATTAGAACTTAGCGCTGAGTTTGGCATTTGGGGTTTTGGCTTTTTAGGACATTTGGCTTCTCATTTGAGGGGAAAAGATCGATCTTACATACGAGAGTAGAGTGGCGGTCGAATTAAAGCCTTAAAGGCTGAAAGCATGAGATTTTCAACATTTAAGTTGAATTCGACATACAATCGTATTTTTTGGATTTTTTTTTGCCAAAATAGAACACGATTCATGAAATTAATTCACAGACTTCGATGTTCTTGAAAGGAGGAACATTTCGATGTATGATTTGTTGATTTTGATTGAGTAACGAGTTACTAAAAAAGATGGTTTGATTTGAGTTTCAGTTACAAAACAATAAATATAGATTGTGCAAACTTTTGGAAGTAGCACTGAAACTACAAAACTGATCATAGTTGGTGATTTTTTGGATCGATTTTATTGCTCTCAGAAAGTACCGAATAATTGCCGGTTTCCCCCTTCGATCAACTGTCTTATAGAAAAATGCGAAGTGGATAAAGGAATAACAGAGAAATGAAAAGGATTTTATTGAAGAAGAACTTATTCATTCGCGTACAAAGTGAGGTCTGCATGGCTTATTTATAGCAGCAGTAAATGCAATAAAAATACATTTAATCTAACATATAACTATCCTAACTACTTTGCAACTGATCAGTAACTTGCCCTAACAAACAAGTCTACGTGGCACATAATCGGTTCGTCATATCTTCAGTGATCCACGTGATATATCATCAACAAACTTCAGTTATATCAGCAACAAACTTCAGCAACTTCAGTAGCATTATCAAGCAACAACAACATAATAGCAGCATCAATATTAATATCAATATCTGTATTCTTTTCACCCCCTGCAAGCTGGGAATGGTGGATATCAACCATCACAAGCTTGAGTAACAAGGAACGGAATCGAGGCCCTGATAAACTTTTGGTAAACATATCAGCAATCTGCAAATTTGTGGACAGATGGATAGGAATAACAAAACCAGTTTTGTAGTGATCACGAACGAGATGACAATCGATGTCAAGATGTTTGGTTCGTTCATGAAAAACTTGATTTTTAGTGATATGAATCGCAGCTTGATTATCACAGTAAAGGTGGATTGGACGAGAAATAGAAATGGAAAAATCATCACAGAGATAGGAAAGTCATAATAACTCGCGGACAGTAGAACTAAGAGCACGATACTCAGCTTCAGCGGAAGAGACAGAGACAGTGGTTTGTTTCTTGCAACGCCAAGATTTCAAACATTGACCAAAGAACATACAATAACCTGTTAGAGATCGACGAGAGTCAGGACATGATGCCCAATCAGCATCACAATATCCTTTTAACGTAGAAGAGCTGGAAGAAGGAAAGAAAAGACCGAGTGATGGGCAGCCTTTTAGGTATTTGAGAACATGTATGGCAGCATCCCAATGGTGTTGACATGGTGTAGACACATATTGACTCAATTGTTGTGCAGCATAACTGATATCAGGTCGGGTAAGGTTCAAATAAAGAAGCTTACCCACTAGCCGTCGATAAGAGTCCGGATTATCCATAGGAGATGAAGTGGAACCCGATAGCGTGAGACCAGGAGGGAAAGGAGTTGCAGCAGCACGACAACGAAGAAGACCAGCTGATGAAATAATATCAAGAATATATATCCTTTGGTTAAGTGAAGTACCTGAAAGGCCACGAGCTATCTCCATTAATCCTAAGAAGTATCTAGCTGAGCCAAGATCCTTGATAGAGAATGCTTCATCCAGATAACTTTTAACTTCTCTGATAAGGTTTACATTGGCACCTGTGAGTAAAATATCATCAACATACACTAACAAGCAAATAAAAGCATCCCCAGATCCCTTGGTGAACAAACAGTGATCATGTGGTGATTTAGTGAACCCAAAACGAAACAACTTTGAGCAAAATTCAGCATTCCACTCTCTAGAAGCCTGCTTTAACCCATATAAACTTTTTGATAGCTTGCAAACTTGTCCAGGTTTAGCCTTTGTATATCCTGGAGGAGGAGTTATGTAGATTTCTTCGTGAAGAAAGCCGTGCAAGAAAGCATTATTAACATCAATCTAATGAATGTCCCAATTATTTATGGTGGCCACAGCAATCAGAAATCGAACTGTAACCAGTTTAGCCACCGGAGAAAAGACTTCTGTGTAATCAATTCCAAACTCTTGGTTATATCCCTTGGCAACAAGCCTTGCTTTGAACCTTTCGACTGTACCATCAGCATTAAGCTTGATCTTGTAAACCCATTTACACCCAATAGGTCTTTTTCCACAAGGTAATAAAACAATAACCCATGTATCATTTGACTCTAGGGCTGCAATTTCCCTTTCCATTGCTTCTATCCATTCCGGAACCATGCTAGCAGCTTTATAAGAGGTTGGTTCTTGGATATTACTGACTTTAATAAGGAATGCAGTATATTGAGGAGTCAGACATGGAGATGTGTAGTAAGGAAAAGTGGGAGGAGTTAATGCACAGTTGGAAATAGTTATATTTGAAGCAGAAAAATCACTGCCATGAATATAATCGTTTAACCACACTGGAGGTTTTACTTGTCTGGATCGTGTTTTATGCTGAATAGATATAGGATCCTCAGTGTCAGACTCAAGAGTGTTGCCTTGAATAGATGGAGATAAAGAACTCTGAGTAGGATTAATATTCTGATCAGAACATAACTGAGGATATTCAGCAGGAGAGTCAAATGGAAGATGTGATGTCTTCCCATATTCTCGACTCTTTCTTTCACACACATCACACACTGCAAAGCTCACAATATTCCCGAGAATGGGAGGTTTTAATGATAGGACAGCCACCAGTGGCAGCTGCGGAGTGAATCCACGGCGGAACTTTCCATACAACCTCTATGCTATGACGGCTGATGGTGTTTCCGTCGTGGGTGGCCTTCGGTGTATGTACCGGAATAAGTCCGACGTTACGCACCAGTCTCGGCCGGAGTGGTTGTGATGTGGTGGAACCAGCTGAAAAGACATAGTAGCTCTGGAGGCCCATGATAATAAAGGTTGCTATTTAATAATTTCTCTTTCTTTTGATTCTTTAGTTTTCTTTAAGTATTGTTCAGACATTTTTGGAGTAATTCTTATTGTTGAATTGAAAAAAACTCTGTTCTTAGCTGAAAATACATATTCCTGTGAAGATTGCTATATCTTCTTGCATCAGTTGGTATCAGAGCTAAGTTTCTCCTTGGCGATGGCTAACGATAATGTTGCTCTCTGACTTGTTCAGAGAGTTACAAAAAAAGCAGCAACGCTCCAAAATCTGTCTGTTCGTGTTGAGCAAACAGAGGAAGGATTGCGGGCAGCGTATGCTATGCAACGCGATGCAATTGGCGGAGATGGAAGCCGGAGAGTCGCTCGGGCACCTCAACCCAATCGTGTACCCCAACAACCTCGTGGAGTTCAGACCAATGAGGATGAATCATCGGAGGAAGAGGCTGCACAACTGTTTGGGGGGATCCTAATTGCGGAGCAGATCGACAGTATAGGGTGCAAGAGTTTCGCATGAAGATGGATCTTGCTCCCTTTAATGGAAGTCTAAATATTGAAGGTTTCCTAGATTGGGTGGCAGAAGTAGAGAGGTTCTTTGAGTATGCAGAAATTCCGGAGGAAAAGCAAGTGAAATTGGTAGCCAATAGATCAAAAGGAGACGCTTCTTCATGGTGGGAAAAAATCCAAATTCAGCGTCATCGACTAGGAAAACAACCCATTCGACTTTGGCCAAAGATGAAGAAGATGTTGATGGCAAGATTTCTTCCCCAGATTATGATCAGTTTTTGTTCCACCAATACCAGACATTAACTCAAGGGCAAAAATTTTAAACGAATATACTGCAGATTTTTTGCGGCTGTCCTGGCGAAATAATCTGATGGAACCTAAGGGACAACAAGTATCAAGGTATGTGCATGGGTTGAAACCAGCAATTCGTGATAAGATTGGCTGTCAAATTATCTTAACTTTAAACGAGGCACACATTATGGCGCAAAAAGCTGAATCGCTGGGATTCAGAAACTACTTTGTGAGAGACGAGAATCCCATGAATTTTCCAGAATCATCAAAGGCAGGTGCAATGGATGGAACGAGTGCAGGACCAGTGTGTTGAGATTGACAAAAAGAAATGTGGGAGAGAAGCGAAAAAGCCAACATACAACCTTATGTCAAACCCACAACGGATAAATGTTAAAGGTCTTATTAGCCCCCAAGAAGGAAGACCGAAGACACATGACGAAACACACTGTTTCGAACCAGGTGCACTATCTCCAATCATACTTTTGAATTGATCATAGATAGTGGTAGCTGTGAAAACATTATCTCTCGAAGCCTAGTTACAGCTTTGAAACTAAATGTGGAGAAGCATCATGAACCTTACAATGTTGTATGGATAACAAATGGTGACGGAAATTTGGAATCGGGACAGTTTTCAAAATATCGTTAAAGTTGGGGACATTTAATAAATAAACTAAAGTTGATGATATTTTTCAAAATATCATGAACATTTTAATGAAGTACTAACTAAATTTTGAAACATTTTTCAAAATCTCGTCAAAACTGAGGACGCAAATTATAATTGTCCATTTTCAATATTACGCTGAAAATAAAGAGTAATATTTTGAGTTTTGACAATTTTTTTACAGAAAAAAAAAGTATCATTTTATACTACAATGTTTACATTTTCTAAAAATAGTATCTTCTAAGTTCTAACTATCAATTTCATTTGTTTTTCTAATCAACCAAGCGACTCAATAATGAAAAGGTGAGTGCTAACAAAGCACATCGAAAATACATGTAAATTGTATACGTGTGTTGGCCTTTAATTCGTGTGTTGTATACGTGTGTTGTATACGTGTGTTGGCCTGTACGTGTGTTGTATACGTGTGTTGTATACGTGTGTTGGCCTGTAAATAGTAGTATAGTGGTTAATGTCTGAGGCTAAAGGTCTCAGGTTTGATTCTACCGTGATGCGACCTTTAAATTTCTGTATTAAATTGACCGAAAATACATGTAAATAATGATGTGGAAAATCAATATTTTTATTGAAAGAAAAAAAAATGTCCTTTTATCATATTCTTTCAACATAAACATCTCAACTGGTGGAGAATTACAACAAGATACTCATTCAATGAATTTTTTCAGATGTATCCTCTGCAATGTTTTCTGGCTGTTGAGAGCTAACTTGACACGCAAAAAATAACGACTTAGTTAAAAATAACATTATTTGGCAAACAACATTGTGTGATTGTATTCAAGGTTCACCGTGGTTGTAGCATTTAAGGCTTGACCGTTTAAATTTGATGGTCATGAAAATGTTGAAGGTTTGCCTACAAATCAATTTTGTGAAGTATGTCTTTTTTTGGCAAACTAATACGAGAGAGTTTCCGATGAATTTCTCGACAAGAGCTCAAAATCCATTCTAACACCATCACTTTTTTGGGAATAATTACTGTCTGATTTTATTAAGATTGTTGGCATAACATAATCTATAGCCACTACAAAACAGAACTGAGTAGAATCCTCCATTCATTCCAACAATAGGGAGATGGCTATTGGGCTCCGAACAGAGCGCTTGGAAGAAATCCATTTCAAGAATCCTTGAACGAACACCATATTCGAAGCAGATGCGAGTAGGTTGAATGTAACCTTGTAGTTCATTTTCTGGTTTAGCTTTGAGAACTTGAGCGTGGTGGGTTCAACTCGGACATCAATGCCACGTGGGGGTGGGGGGGGAATCTCGACGTTTGATAAATCTAGTGTATGCTAATATACGAGATTTGTGCAAAACAGTAATGAACACGAGAGTTTTACGTGGTTCGATCCGAATGAGATCTACGTCCACGGAGGTGACGACCTCAATACTTTCACTATGATTTGATTACAGTGAGTGCAGCTAAAAGCTCTTAGTATTCAATAAGTTGCTAACCCTTCTACCTCGTCAGGGCGGCGATCCTGAGGGTGTATGGGAATGTTCTCCATGTAACCCTCATGCGTGTTGCCGCTGGTGGCGTCCGCAATGCCCTTCCCGCGACGCTGAGTGACCACCTGGTCGTCTTCAGCGCGGTTGTTGCCGGCAGCGGCGGCGGTGCTAGCGTTTGCACGTGTTCTTGCCATTAAATTGTAGAAAAACGAAGCTTTTTTGTTCAGTGTTTCCCACAGACGGCGCCAATGATAAATCTAGTGTATGCTAATATACGATATTTGTGTAAAGCAGTAATGAACAAGAGAGTTTTACGTGGTTCGATCCGAATGAGATCTACGTTCACGGAGGTGACGACCTCAATACTTTCACTATGATTTGATTACAGTGAGTGCAGCTAAAAGCTCTTAGTATTCAATAAGTTGCTAACCCTTCTACCTCGTCAGGGCGGCGATCTTGAGGGTGTATGGGAATGTTCTCCATGTAACCATCAGGCGTGTTGCCGCTGGTGGCATCCGCGATGCCCTCACTGTAATCAAATCATAGTGAAAGTATTGAGTTTTAGCTGCACTCACTGTAATCAAATCATAGTGAAAGTATTGAGGTCGCCACCCGCGGACGAGATCTCATTCGGATCGAACCACGTAAAACTCTCGTGTTCATTATCGCTTACACAAATCTCGTATATTAGCATACACTAGATTTATCAACGTTAGAAGACGAGACAGTAGTCGCCAACATTTGTGACATTCCTTGTAAACCTGCGAAGTTGACCGCCATTTAAAATGATAGAGAATGAAGGATAGTTTAGCGGCCTTGGGATATGCTCGATTCCACCGAGCAATTCACCTGCTACTGTAGAAATATCCCCACTGGCGGTTTGTGTAGTTGATAGAGAGCGAACAGGAGCGCGGCGTCGAGGAGAGATCGAGGAGGAGCCGAGGCCTCGTTGGTTTATCAAGACGGACGGGCTTGAGCCAATCGCTCGTGGTGAGATATTGTTGTTCGAGTTTTAATTCTAGTTGATTGTGTTAGGTTTCTAATTTCGTTATTTAGGGTTTCTATTTTTGGTAGAGTAGAATGATATTTAAAAGCCAATTAGAAATTCTTTGTCGCTTTATTATTTTATCATCGAGAATTAAGTTGGCTCGAGGCTTTGGAGCGCGTAAGTTGCCGGGTTTCTTTTCGCCGATTCTAGCAATTGCGCCGCAAGTTGCTTTGGGTTTTTTTTTTTCGATTCTAACAATTGGTCCGACCGCGGATCCCGCCTCACTGGAATAACGAGATCGAACAATGACCGAATGGATAAATTGAGGCCGATCAGGCCGAGATGATGAAGAAGGGACTGAACAATGAAAGCAACCGGCCGATCGCAGAGTCTCCGGCGGCGTTGTCGAAGGTGATTCTGTGGCAATCGGCGGAGGAGCAATCGCCAGGGGGATCGTTGCAGGGAGACACGGAGACGCCAATCGTGGATGAGCAAGCTCGAAGAGGCATGGCACCGCTACCGACGTTTGAAGGGGAAGATCCGATTGGGTTGATAGCGAGGGCTGAGCAACAGTTCGAGTTGCATTGTACGCCGCAGGAAAGGAGCGTGGCAGCAGCCGTGATTGCCATGGACGAGCCTGCCTTGTACTGGCTGACGTGGTTGAGAACGAGGAAGCCAAGAATGTCGTGGGATGAGTTCACACAAGCGCTGGTAGCTCGGTTTGACACACGGTTTAAAGGCAGCAGATTCGAACGACTGTCCGGGGTCAGGCAATTTGGAACAGTGGAGGATTATATATCTGTGTTTGTCCAATTGGCGAGTCAGGTTCCAGGACTGTCGGATGCACACTATTTGGGGTATTTTATGAACGGGTTGAAGGGCCCGATTCGGGGCTCATTACGGTTGCTTCGCCCTAATGATTTGGAGACGGCAATGGAATTAGCCAGGGATATTGAAGACAATTTGTCCTTTCTGAATGGAGGACGAGGTAGTACGACTTCCAGTGGTTCGAGGGTGCGTTCGGGAAATTTTTCGAGGCCGTTAGGGGGGAGTAACGCAACAACAGGAGGTGGCAATGGGCGGGGGTCGAGTGGCAGTTTTTCTAAGGTGGCGGGGCAGTCCTTGGGGACAAATTCAGGGCTGTCCGGGCAGTCCACTGCCCGTTCCCGATTCACTCGGCTTCCGCCAAAAGTGTTAGAGGACCTCAGGGCAAAGGGACTATGTTTTAGGTGTAAGAAACCCTTTACACCCGGACATGACTGCCCTTTTAAGCAATTGAGGGTAATGGTGGCTGAGGAGGACGAGGACTTGGATCTCCAACAGTATGAGTATTGCGAGGTGACGGGATAGGAGGAGAGTCAAGAAGATCAGGGGGGTGCGGAAGAAGAAGGTGGAGATTTCCCAGTTTATTCTATGGCTGGAATTTTCAGCCCTCGTACTATGAGACTTCGGGGCGTGGTGGAAGGGTGCACGGTGACAATCTTGATCGATAGTGGTGCTAGCCACAACTTTATTTCTTCATCTTTGGTTTCCATACTACGACTAAACCGGATAAGACGGGCAGATTCGGGGTGCAGTTGGGGGACAGACATCAACAGGAATCGGAAGGGGTATGTAGGCAACTACCTATCTCATTGCCGGGGTGTGCTATTAAGGCAGATTGTTATGTGTTTGCCTTGGGTGGCGTTGATATAATTCTGGGAGTTGCGTGGCTTGCCACGTTGGGAGAAGTTCGCACGAATTGGGAGACTTTGACTATGAATTTTGAGTGGAATGGGGATCGAGTGGAGTTAAGGGGGGATCCGACGATGTGTCGGAACTTGGTGAGCCTTCGCACCCTGATCAAGACCGCTGAGGTCGAATTTTGGGCGGTTGTTCTTGACCAAGAACCCACGAAACTATCTGAGGCCACAGTAGGGAAGTTGGATGATGTCCTCGGGCAGCATGCCGAGGTTTTGAGGCGCAGGCTGCCTCGCCCCGCAAAGACCACGTGATAGAGTTGGCCCCGGGCAAAGCCTGTCGATTCGACCTTCTGAATCGGCCTCTTGCGAAAGATGAGATTGAAAGGTTGGTAGAAGACATGTTGCGGCGGTGCATTATACGGCCAAGTTCGAGTCCTTTCTCGAGCCCGTACTATTAGTTAAAAAGAAGGATAACAGTTGGAGATTTTGTGTGGACTATCCGGAGCTCAATAAGTCCACGGTCTTGGGACAAATATCCGATCCCGTGATTCGAGAGATCTTTGGATGAATTAGCGCGCAGATTGTGTTCTCCAAAATAGATTTACGCCCGGTTATCACCAAATCGGGGTGGTGGTCCCACATCCATAAGACGGCATTTAGGACGATAGTGGGCATTATGAATTTCGTAATGCCCTTCGGTTGACGAATGCCCCAACTACATTTCGATCGCCATGAATGACTTATTTCGCCGTGCTTGGAAGTTCGATTGGTTTTTTTATGATATTCTGGTGTACAACCGATCTTGGGCGGACCACCGGGAGCAGTTGAGTTTGGTTTTGCGCATCCTGGCAGAGAATCAGTTTCGAGCTAATAGGAAGAAGTGTGCATTCGGATGTCTCAAGGTTGAATACTTGGGACATATTATTTCGCGGTGGGGTAGCGATGGACCCAAAAAGTCGGTCTTTGTAGTGGATCGGCCGCAGCCTGCTCGTCCGCGAGGTTCGTGGATTTCTAGGGTCGATGGGTATTATAGGAGGTTTGTGAGGGGGTATGGCCTTATTGCTCGGCCACTCACGGCCCTTTTAAAGAAAGAAGCTCCAGTTCGGTTTGAATGGCCTTTAGAGGCCGAGGAGGCATTTCAACGCCTTAAGAAGGCGTTAACTGAGGCTCCCGTGTTAGCTATGCCTCAGTTTGATCGCCAGTTTGTGGTGGAGTGTGATGCGTCGGTACCGACATCGGGGCAGTGCTCATGCAGGAGCGGTGGGCCATAGCATATTCAAAGAAGTCTTTGGCGATCGCACCTCTCCAAGTCGCCTATGAGCGAGAAATGATGGGGTTGGCCTTAGCGAGACAAAGATTGGAGGCCATATCTGATTGGGCGGCGGTTTTTGGTGCGCACTGATCACCGCAGCCTCAAACATCTCCCACTCAGCGCATAGCGACGCCATCGCAGCAGGTTTGGGTGGCAAAATTACTAGGGTACGATTTTGTGATTGAATATAAAACAGTCATCTCAAATGCCGCGGCGGATGCCCTTTCAAGAAGAAGGGAAGAGGCTTCATTAGCTGCGATTAGTGGCCCGAAATGGTTGGGGTTGGCTGATGTGGTGGAAGAGCAGCAACGGGATGAGTTTATACGGGGCATTGTGCAGGCGTTGGACACGAAACCCACTAGTAAACCGGGTTTTGAGTTGAGGGGAGGGCGATTGTTCTTTAAGGGACGCTTGGTGTTGGCCTCCGATTCCAAGTGGATTCCTCGCTTGTTAGAAGAATTCCATGATACACCGATCGGGGGGCATGCAGGTGCGTATTGCACCTATAGGAGATTGGCGCTGAATGTGTATTGGAGAGGTATGTTCCGCCGAGTGCAGAGTTATGTCGCCCAGTGCTTGGTTTGCCAAAAGGCCAAGTATGAAACAATGTCTCATGCCGGACTGCTACAACCCTTGCCAATTCCGGATCTGATTTGGGAGGACATTTCAATGGATTTCATCACTTGCTTGCCCAAGTCGAAGGGGTACACGTCGGTTTTGGTGGTGGTGGACCGCTTGTCCAAGTACGGGCACTTTCTAGCACTCAAGCCGCCGGTTACAGCGCGTTCGGTAGCGGAAGTGTTTGCCAAGGAAGTAGTGCGACTGCATGGGATTCCGCGATCGATTGTCAGTGATCGTGACTCCTTGTTTGTCAGTGTGTTTTGGAAAGAATTATTTGTGTTATCAGGAACACAGTTGAAGTTCAGTTCTGCGTATCATCCGGAAACGGATGGTCAAACGGAAGTCTTGAATCGGGTGGTGGAGACTTATTTGCGTTGTTTTACTTGTGAACAACCGAAGCAGTGGTTACGGTGACTTCCATGGGCAGAATATTGGTATATCTGCGTTTGAGACGGCTGCCGGGTTACCCCATTCGAGATTGTGTACGGAGGGCACCTCCACCATCCGTGATTTCGCGGCGAGTAGGGTGGCTGATGTGGCGACGTTTTAGGCGATCGGGGTGCCATGATGGTATGCCTGAAGAGTAATTTGGAGAAGGCGCAACAGAGCATGGTTAAGCAGGCTAACAAGCATCGTCGGGAGGTGGTCTTCCAGGTTGGGGATAAGATGTTTCTGAAAGTTCGGCCTCATCGACAGTCTTCGGCTTTTCGCCAGCCTCACCATAAGCTGTCACCTAAGTTTTACGGGCCCTTTTTGGTTGAGGCGCGCGTGGGTGCTACGACGTACAGGCTGTCCTTGCCGACCACAAGCCGCATACACCCGGTGTTTCATGTGTCGCAGCTGCGGCGCGTAGTGGGCGACCATCCTGTGGAGGCGGAGTTACCGGCGAGTTTTGAGTTGCCGGTGGGGCCGGTGTTTGAGCCCGAGGAGGTGCTAGCATGGCGGAATGGTCGTGAGGAAGGGAGGATGAGGAAAAAGCTGTTGGTTAAGTGGGTCGGGCGGTTGGTTGATGAGACTACTTGGATTAGCAAAGTCGGTTTTGAGCCGCTTCGGACTTCAACCTTGAGGACAAGGTTGTTTCAAGGACGATGGAGTTGATAGAGAGCGAGAACAGGGAGCGCGGCGTCGAGGAGGAGATCGAGGAGGCCGAGGCCTCCGTTGGTTTATCAAGACGGGACGGGCTTGAGCCATCGTTCGTGGGTGAGATATTCTTGTTCGAGTTTTAATTCGGTTGATTGTGTTAGGTTTCTAATTTCGATTATTTAGGGTTTCTATTTTGGTAAGAGTAGAATGATATTTAAAAGCCAATTAGAATTTCTGTCGGTTTATTATTTTATCATCGAAATTAAGTTGGCTGGAGGCTTTGGAGCAGCGCAAGTTGTTGGGTTTCTTTTCGCTTTCGATTCTAACGATGAGTTCAACCCGCACAAGTAAGGAATGTAGTCTTTTGGTGGATGTCGTAAATGAGTCCCGGATCGTTAGCTCGGAGGGATTGACATGGCTCGCCCGCGTGGCGAAGACTTCACCGGGAGTAACTTCGCCTTCAATCGGATTATGAGCAAGATCGACTACTTGCAGTGGTCACGATGGCCGACTTGATTGCGATGAGGAGACCGGTTGGGATGCACTTTTAGAGTCGCCACGCCGCTAAGGTGCGGGCATGACATTGAGGTACCAAATTATGTTGAAGGTGGATTTTGTGTTGCTTTTCTTTCCCACAGAGGTAGGCCAGGCTGCAATAATATTGACACGGGGCCTAAGATATCGGGCTTCAAGATTCGGGGCTTGGATAGTTAGGTCCTCTCGAAGAAAATGCAAGAACCACGGTAGCGTGTTCATCATCGATCACGGTACCTCAGAAAGAAATTATGGCGATGGGATTTCTTGTTGAATTTATGTATGCTTTGATCTTCAATCCGTCGCATAGGCGACGTGTGCAAAATTGGAAGGACGTGGGCGTCGGTGACGTGGTGTTTGCGTATTCCTTAAAGTTTACAATAATCATGCCAAGCACCACCACCATGTTGAAGTATGGAGCACAATTTTGGGTCCAAAGAATCCTAATGGGTTTAGGATTACAGAATCCTAATGGGTTTAGGATTACAGAATCCTAATGGGTTTAGGATGTTATTTCTCTATTTAAATAGATGCTCCTCATTGTAATCAGTATCCAAAATTCATATTGAAATCCCTGGCTTGGCATCGCCCTAGACGTAGTCGCAAGATGAATTGGGTTAACAATTCTCGTGTTCTTTATTTTCTGTCGTGATTGTGATGTGTGTTTTTCGCAACAATTGGTTTTAGAGCTGTGAGATACCTAGTAACAGGTATCAGAGCAGTGAGATACCCAACAACTGGTATCAGAGCTTCAGGTTCGGAGGGAGCAATCACAACGATGGATGAGAAGATTTCAATCGAGAAGTTTGATGGATCAAATTTCGGATTCTGGAAGATGCAGATCGAGGATTACCTCTACGGTAAAGATCTGTATCTGCTCTTGAAGGAAAAACCCGAAAAGATGGATCCGGATGAGTGGGAGCTATTGGATAGAAAAGCGACGAGTGCGATACGTTTATCGTTGTCCAGGAACGTAGCCTATCACACGACTGAAACCAAGTCGGCAAGGGAGATGCTTGCGATTTTGGAACAGATGTACCAGAAGCCATCAACTGCGGACAAGGTTCATCTGATGAGACGGTTATTCAACCTAAAGATGTCAGAGGGTACGTCGGTGCAGCAGCTTCGATGATGAGGCGCGCGCCCTAATTATGCTATCTTCTCGCGTAAAGTTGGGCGAACGAAGGACGGTAGTAAGTGCGTCATCGGCAAAGACAGTGTTGTGTTTTGACGAGGTGCGAGATCTGATGATTAGCGAAGAGGTTCGCAGGAAGAAATCTGGATCTACCTCAGGGTCAACACTGAACACGGAAGACAGAGGCAGATCGAAGGGAAGGCAGAACAGGGGAAGATAAAAGTCTAGAGGCAAGAGTCAATCCGCCAGAAGGATAGTTTTGTTGAATTATTCAATGGTTATACTATTGACATGAATAGTACAAAGTTCTGACGAGGAAAGACTTGGTATTTAAGCAGTCCGAGTGACTCACCTCTCTTTCCTGGGAACTAGGTGTACTGTTTATTTGTATAGTCTATTCCGTTGAATAGTGAATTTCCACAGCGGTGTTCGTAGTACATGGTGGTTTCACAGGAATGATCTTTAACTAATCTAGGCGGGGTTAGACTTGAGTGGGAGCGATGGCTGCAGATGAAGAAAAAGGATCGAAGTCTAAGACGGGAGGCGACTCACCAACGACGAGGACGTCGTCAGGCTTTGGTGGGGATGGTTTGTTAGCTCCTTGAGACTTGGCGCCAAGATGTGTCGGGACGTTGGCATATCTTGGCACGATGGGTGTCGAGTCACTTCAGTCCTAGGTGATTCGACGTGACCCGGAGGTGGACACGTGACTTGCTCGATGTAGGGATACACTCGGTGTGACCTGGACTTGTGTCGAAAGTCTTCCTAACCAGGGGTGTTAGGTGGCGTGTTCCGTTGATGCGGCGGTGCAAGATGGTCCGAGTGTTTGAAAGGACACGATGTAGGGAGGCCCTCAGTGTGACTCGGACTAGTGTCGAAAGTCTTCCTAACAAGCGATGTTAGGCGGCGTGTTCCGTTGGTACGGCGGTGCAAGATGATCTGAGTGTCAGCAAGGACATGGGTTGTGTGGTCCTTGGTTTGAGGGGAGGTTATTTGTTGGGAATTCAACCCAAGTCCCATATCGAAAGATTAGACTAAGATGGTCTAGTATTCTACTAATAGTATGAGGGTTTTTTTTTTGGGGTTGAGTCCAAAAAGTGATGCATAAGGATAAGCACGACACAGTTGTCAGCAACTCAAAACAGAGTAGGCAGTGTTCGCAGAGGTGGATGATGTCCCAAAAAGATAGGAGAATCCGATAGTTGAGAGTCCTCAGATGGAGGAATCAATCGACACACCACAGCCTTCTGCGCTGGGTCCTTTGTAGCAAGTGGGAGCTTGCCATGAAAGACAAAGCACGACACAGTTGCCAGCGACTCGAGCAGTGGGCGGTGTTTGCGGTGGATGATATCCCGTAAGATCGAGAATCCGATAGTTGAGAGTCCTCGATGGAGGAATCAACCGACACATTGCCGAGAACTCGCAAGCAGTGGGCGGTGTTTGCAGAGGTGGGCGAGATGACATCTTTGATCTCCAATCCAACATGAGAGCTAGTTGAGTTATCTATGGGAAAGAAGGCGGTTCACAAAGTGCCACACGTCGGGCCGCATCGAGTGCCGAGTGAGAGATGGGCCGAGACGCGTGCGAGCATCGATGTGAGCAACTGCCGAGGCGTGCAAGCGATAGTGCACGAGCGATGAGCACCCCACGCCAAAGTGTCCAAAAGATGTGCCCACGGGCATGCGAGAGAGAACGAGGGCGCCAAGAGATGCGCGAGCAAGGGTGACCAAGCGGAGCGGTTATCCTTCGGGCGGTTACGTCCAAGAAAGATGGATAGTGTGACGGCTTTATGCACAAGGAAGGTTTCTAGAAGTGCAATGTTGTCACGACCCGACTACTTAATCAGGTAATTAGGCCATGACTTGGGGTTAAGAAGGAATTTACCAACAAATGTGATCAAAATTTCATCAAGAGAAAGATATGAATGGACAAAGGATGATATTTAGGTCCTCAAACCACAGTAAAGAATCGAACAAGAAGGAAGATGGCTGAGAACAAATATTCACAATGGAATAACCAATGTCAAGAATAAAAATATTTTCAAGTATGCTTCAACGACTATAATAATTTTTCCAAAGGTTCAAGCATGGTTTGGCAATGATTCCAAGACAAAATATTGAATCCAATGAAAACAATTCTGAGCATTTGAGTAAATCCTTATTCACAGAGCATTGAACGTGATCATTTCGTCATAGCAAAACATATAAGCAAGCAAAGACCAAAGTTCGGCAACGGAAAGTATGGCTGAGAATTATGTATGAAGACATAATTCTCTGAGCTACAAAACATGTTAACAGCAAATGACCAACCTCAACAAATAAACCACTCATCATGAATCAATTTATTTAGAAGCTCGCTTCCACAAAGAATCGATTCCAAAGATCCTCTCAACTTTCAACCGCATATTTAGAAATATATGCGGGCGTGAGTACAAAATGCACCGAAGGGTATACACCAAAATATTTAAAACTTTGCCCTTAGTAATATAGACTTGACTTGCCATAACATGTACTTTCATAAATAAATACTTACTTGCTTTCATATCATCATAATATCATATGCATATGCATGTATCATGTTTGCATGCAACTTTCTTCTCTCCTTCCCATATCCACGGATTCTTTCTGCGTGTTGAGAAGTAGGCCTCCTTCTCAAACACCTTTATATCACATACCCGAGTTGGACCCGAAGGTTCTCAACTACGGTCATACCCGACGTCGGTAAATTCTTTCTTTTTTCTTTCTTTCTTTTCTTTCTTTCCCGTGGATAGGTAGTGCATCATGCTTATGCTCATGCTCAAAACATTGGCAAGTCAATCAACTTTTCAAATCAATGCATATCATAAATCTCATGTCATCTTTCATGCATAATCGTATCATATCTTTTGAAAACATTTAAAAGCATAAGCATATTATTATAGAAAATACTTATACCCACCTGGCGACAGTCACTTGGGACTGTACCTTACGTCTTCCACTTCTTTCTTCTTCCTCTTGTTTCTTCAATCAACATGGATCGGCATAAAAGCCTATCAAAACCACACAAGAACGTGATTTATCTTAGTCGTCGATGCGACTATATTTTCGATATCAAGACACTATGGTCTATCAACACTTGGTCATTTCATCCTCTGATCTTAATCATCAAACGAGACTTAACGAAGTCTTATATGACTAAGCGAGCATGAAAAACTCGACAACAAGCTTAAGCTATCCAATCTGAACCAAAAACCCAACGACCCCTTAAGACGTAGCTTATGTCCGACATCAAAATTGCGCAAGACGTCGTCTAACATCAACGAGCTTCTATGTATGCTTAACTATCATCAAAATATCTTATTAATATATTATTTCTAACGAAATTTCGGCAGAGTAACGTTTATAATTTAAATCACCATTTTAATCCAACATTAACCAAATTCATCCCAACCTCCACCAAATCAACACCATATGCCAAAATACACATTTAATAACTGAAAACAAGTGCAAATTCCTTCATTTACACCTTGATCATAACATGCCCTTCAACCACCATTTTATGTAATTTCATGAATTTCACAATCTATAATCCATTTAATATCAACAAACTCACATTTATACTTATTCATCATCAATGATCATAAATCCATGATTAAATCAAACCACAATCAAGTTCATCATATAATCTATCAACTTTAACATAAACTTTAATTTTCTAACTTTCACATTTAAATTCCATAAAATCCCATAAATTCTACTTAAGCATTATTTTTATCATAGATCTCAAATATCATATCAAATACATCAATTAAAAACAAGAGATCAAAGTTCATCCATGCCCTTCATTTTCGAAAATTTAGGATCATGCATACATTTCATATTTCAATTCCATAAAATCTAATAAATTCAATTTAAACATTATTTATACTCTAGATCTCAAAACCCATATCACATATATCATGTAAAATCAACAACTCCAAGATCATTCAACCTTAGTATTTTCGAAAATTTAGGGTTTATATATATACTTTCAATTTCTTCCAATTTCTTTTATCAAATCATGTTTATTTCAACTTAATTACACATATTTACACTCAATTTAATCAAATCATAACACATGATTCACATACAAAATTAGGGTTTATGATGCTTACTTTAATTTATCAACTTCATAATTTTAAGGAATTAAAACCATAGAATATGTTATTTAAGCATCATAAACATAATTAAATCAACAAACCTAACAAAATTTAAACAAATCAACCTTAAATTAAATCTTCCAACTTTCAAAATCAACACATGTGAGAAGATCATATTCTTCCAATTAAATCACAAAACTTGGATTAAATGAGGTGTTTACCTTCTTTGGAGTGATTTCCTTTAATTCCATACTTAAACATGGATTAAAATTGAAAATCAAATTTTGTAGGTGTTTGTGTGTGAAGTGCCGTGAACTTGGGGAGAAAGAAGGTGGGAGATGGTTTTAAAATGAAAATAATTCTAGAAGATTCATATGTATATAGCTTAATTAAATTTCCATTCATTTTCTTTTCTTTTTGATAATTTTCAAAATTAATAACATTTCTTTAAAAATATTGCTAACATTGAAATTAACATTCTTTAATAGTAAAACTTAATTTTCTTATTAATATAATGATCCAAAATAATTAAATCCATTGTTGGTTTGCAAACCATAAAATATAGATTTAATGCTTTCATATTCAAATAACCAAATAAATATTCCCTTTATTCATAAATTTCAAAAATTGTAAAGAATAATTTCTTTATCACAAGATATAAATAAAATAAATTTATTTAAACCATTTAATAGCTTAATCAATATTTCATTTCATTTTGTAACTAAATCTCACATTAACAATAATTAATGCATTTCTTTGAAATAATTTCCATTTAATAGAAATTTTTATCCAAACACACAATATAAACCATATATCTCTTATTTAGTCATAATAAAACTTGTTTCTAAATAATCTCTACTTCTTCCAAATTTTATTCCTTCGATTGGAAATTAATCAATTTTTATCGCTTTCTAACTTATCAATCACTTCCTTATCAATCTTTAAGGATGCAATGCCCTTAAGTCTCTAATTAGGACTTAATTAAGCTCTAATTAGATCATAAGATTTCGGGTTACTACAAATGTCGACCATTGCTGCTTCTTGTGATAAAATTGAAGAGCGGATGTCAAAAGAATTTGACATGAAAGACTTGGGTCCCAAAGAAGATACTTGAATGCAAATCACGAAAGATAAGCAAAAGGAGTTTTGCGTTATCTCAAAGTAGTACATCAACCGTGTTTGCGAGTTTCAGATGGGGGTGAAGCCAAACCAACAAGACACATTTGGCTTCAAAGAACCAAGATCCTCGAGACGGAGGAAGAGAAGCGTCATGGCCAAGATTTCTTATGCTTCACCGTAGAAGTTTGATGTACGCAATGGTCTATACGAGACCGGATATTGGCCATGCAAAGGAGTTGTTAGCAGGTTTATGTCAAAATCCGTGAAAAGCTCATTGGGAAGTCGTCAAGAGGATTTTGAGGTATCTACGAGACATCGTTGATAAGTGTTGGTACTTTGATAGATGAGAGCTAAAAGTACAAGGTTACGTAGATGCGGACTATGGTGGTGACCATTGATAAATTGAAGTTGTGCTCAACTTCGCTAACTCACTGAACTAACAACCGAGACGATCGCCGCATTGATCGAAGATTGGAGAATTGAAACTATGCATAGCTTCAATTGGCCATGAAGATGAGGCCAGCGATGCTAAGCGGATCTGAGGAATGAAAGCAAGAATGTACGGTTACTTGGGGATTCGGTCCAAGTGGGAGATTGTTGAAGTATGGAGCACAATTTTGGGTCCAGCGAATCCTAATGGGTTTAGGATTACGTAATCCTAATGGGTTTAGGATGATATTTCTCTATTTAAATAGCTGCTCCTCATTGTAATCGGTGATCCAAAAATTCATATTGAAATCCCTGGCTTGGCATCGCCCCTAGACGTAGTCGCAAGATGAACTCGGTTAACAATTCTCGTGTTCTTTATTTTCTGTCGTGATTGTGATGTGTGTTTTTCGCAACACACCAGTCTTCACTGCTTCACCCTTTTGGATTCTTGGTAATAAACCTTGTTCACACACCACTATTTTCCCTCGAATGTCTCTTTGGCTCAGTGTGTCGTTGGAGCAGTAAGCTGCCAATTGATCTGAAGTGTTGAGCATCCCTGCATAAACAAGAGGGAAGAGCTTTTGTGGGAAGTTCTTTGTTTGAAAAGCTGATTGGCCATCGAATTGTTGGTTGTTTCCAAGCACTACTTTTGCTCTCAGTTTTCTGTCTATAGTGCTTGCTCCAACGGTCAGAATCCAAGGTGCCCGCTTCCTACATAGGAGGGCAATGGGCCGTCATTTCCAGCCGAACAGCTAACGAGGATGCCTTTCTGGTCGCACTAAATGCACCAATGGCAATAGAATCTTCATAGAAATTTTGTGTGTCCAAGCCTAGAGAAATTGAGAGCACATCAACTCCATCTTCCACCGCTGCATCCATTCCAGCAAGGATATCAGATTCGCCACAACATACCTTGTAGATGGCCAGATGAGCAAGTGGTGCAACGCCAGCAGCAGTGCCGTTTGCGCTGCCAAACACATTCGCACCATGGACAAAGTTGCCAGCAGCAGTACTGGCGGTGTGAGTGCCATGGCCTACATCATCGAGTGGGCTCTGGTCTTGGGCATAAAAGTACCTTGCTCCAATGATTTTGTTGTTGCATGTTGTGTGATTGAATTGGCACTTCCCCTTCCACTTAGCTGGTGGCGGCGGCATTCCTTTGTCGCTGAACGAAGGATGCTCAGGCAGCACTCCGGTGTCCAACACTCCAATGATCACCCCTTTACCGTAATTGGAGTGTTTCCAGAAGCCCGTGTTCTGGTACAACCCCAAGAAGTTGGGAGAATGTGTTGTATGGAGTGACAGCGATTTCTGAGGTCGTGCTGAGATGAAACCTTTCTTCTTCCCCATATCTTTCACCTGATCAGGCGATAGCCTAGCAGCAAATCCCTTGAACACGTGGCCGTAGGAGTAAACGAGACGGGCCTCGTCCTCGCTGGAGCTTGCTGTGGTAGCCGGGAGAAAAGAGCGGTACCAGCTCTCCAAATCTTCGGATTGAGACGTGAGGTGTGCATCAGGTGCCTCAACATGAACAATGTAGGTCTGTAAACTGTTTTTATTTGGTATCTCAGATGCAAATATAGGCAGTCTAGTGATACAAAATATGCAAAGGAATGTGATCGTAAAAGTTAGGATTGCCATGTTTATTAACGAATGTGAGAAACAGGATTTGGTTTGTGATGTGTTTATTTTGGATTTCCTGCCATCTACTTATAGAAGTCGATTTTGTGAAACGTGTCTCGGGTTAAATCTATGATGAGTTGCCATATTTGAACGACCCAACTTTTGGAGTCCAATATTTGAACGACCCAACTTTTGAAGTCCACTGAATACTTTCCATAGTGCTCTCATGTTTCTTTTTCTCAATTTGCTAAAATTTCTCTTTCCTGATTCTTTTTTAAGGTTTGTGTTTTTGGGAGGAATCTCTTACATGGGAGACCGTTGTCCGATGCGAGTGGTTTAACATTTAAATATTTCCCCTGTACTACTCGTATACCAATTTTAATTCTTTTAAAATATTTAGAAAAAAAAAAAGGTGTGATTTGAGTATCAAATTTTTAGCCTTTTCGTTTTCATATTTTTACTTTGCTTCGGTTGTGCTAAGCTCTTTCTTATCTTTTTGTTTAGTTAAATTGGCATATAGCATTTCGTGGGTTAACAAAGCAAACATTGACTCTTGATGATCCAAATCAAGTCAACATAGGTCTCACTTTCGCTGAAGGTTCGTCCTCTTTTTATCTATTAAAATAGTAATTGGAAATAGGGATTATCATGACAGAGAAATCAGATCTTGTTGATATCTGGTAATTCATATGCCCATAATTATTAAAATTGAATAACTCCTAAAATAACATTACAACGGAAAATAAATCATTAAAATAGTAATTGGAAATAGGGAAAATACACAGAGCTCTAAGCTACAGCGCTAAGCTGTATATGATGCTTTCTTTAGCTTTATTAATCCCTTCTTTTCCTAGGAAATTATGAACAAGCCCTAGTAAACCGCCGATATCTTTTTGTTTGTAAATAATTTTCCATTATGTTTTCTTTTTTTTTTGGAAGGTTAGTTCCCAATTATGAGATAAAAAGATTAATTTATAATTATTGATATTTTTTGGCATAAAAGAGTGTTAAATATAATTTTATTGACTTATTAATTTCCACGTATTTCTATAAATAATTCCATAGTACAGATTAGTTTTATTTTTAATTTTCAAATTTATTCCATATTATCGTCCACTCGACATTATTGAAAAATTATTTGAGAAGAATAAATATACAAAGCGATCACATCGTTATCATGTGTATGTGTTCATCGTGTCTACAGATAAAATAAAATGAAATCGAAACAATGATGCGTGTATAAACATTAATGATGAAAAGAGTAGCTTTTCTTTTGTTTTTCAACACTTGCTTTTTTAAATCGTAAATGAAAATCTTGTCTCCTACAATAATGGAATGCCGTGAAATATTAATGATGAAAAAAGTAGCTTTTCTTTTGTTTTTCAACACTTGCTTTTTTAAATCGTAAATGAAAATCTTGTCTCCTACAATAATGGAATACCGTGAAATTTTAAGAACATGTTATAAGAAAGAACCACTTTATAAATAAGAATTAAGAACCAAAACCATTCTTTATGAATAAGATCGAATAACTCATAATAATTAATATTTTAAACATAATCAAATTCCTAATTTTTTACTATTCAGAGATCCACATTTCAAAAGTATCCCACGTTCTATTTGAAGATCCTTATCACGAAAGCTTTCACATTCCATTGTTTGTTGTTCATCTAATTTATGGTATTGTTTATGAAATCGTACTTATTATACATTTGGGATCTTTAGAATTTTGTGGTTCAGTCTTATGTTCAAATCAAAGCAAACATTATGCTTTTTGGTAAATTATATCTCACTTTCGCTGAAGGTTCGTCCTCTTTTTATCTTTCTTTTGGTGGGATATATTTTTTTAAAACAACTCATCCACTACAAAAAAACACGCGAACAGCGACGGAAAAATCCGTCGCTAAACATCAAATATCCGTCGTAAAAACAGAACAGCGACGATCAGAGACGGATTTATTTCGTCTCTAAAAGCCTCGTTGTTACGAAGACAACGACGGTAAACATTCCGTCGCAAAATGTTGAAACGGAATTGCGACGTAAAAATCCGTCGTTGAAAGGTAGTCGTTTGACTCGTCGTTTATTACGTCGAATTAACGACGGAAACGTGCGTCGTTACTTACGACGGAATAGTTTCCGTCGCTAAATTTTTTTTATAAGTCCGTCGTAGATCCGTCGCAAATAACGACGGACTTTTTACGTCGTTATATATTTCCGTCGTAGTTGAGTCTCGGATCCGTCGCTAACTCATTCGGTTGTCCGTCAGAACTCCGTCAGCAACTAACGACGGACTTTTTCCATCGCTAAAAATTTTAAGTCAGAGATCCGCTGCTGATACACCACGACAAATTAGGTTGTGTTCCATCTCAGATCCGTCGCAGTTCCGACTTAATTCTGTCACTATTCCGTCGCTATGCTTGAAATTATTCAACAGCCAGTTTCAGATTAGGTTTTACCCGTATTTTTTACCTGTTCAATACATCCACAATCATCACAAATCCATCCACAATCATCACAAATCATCACAATCATCACAAATCATCACAATACATCCACAATCATCACTATTCTATAATTCACAAATCCAACAACTATTCAATACATCCACGATCATCACAATTCTATAATTCACAACAACTATTCGATACGGAGTTATAAATCCAAATCCAATTCAACAATCCAAATCCAAATCCAACAACAACAATTCAACATATCCATAAATAAAGTAAAAACGTAAAGATAGGAATCAAGATGGTGGAGGGTGATCGAGGTCCAAGCCGCTACCGAGCCCGATATGAATTCTTTGGAATGCCTCTCGTTGAGCTTGAACCGAGCTTGAAGTCGTTGAAGTAACCGTGCATGCTCAATCATTTGTGCTTCAATCTCGACTCGCCTCGCTCACGCATCTCTCTCCACCGTAGTTGCTCCTCCATCTGCGCCTCTCTCGACCGCATCGCTCCTCCATCTCCATCAATCTGCTCGATACCGTGAGACTCCATACGAGATGTCGCCGCAGAGCCGTAACTAGAGTAGCTCTCCATGAATGTACGTGAGAGAACCAAGACCAAACAATATCTTTTCTTCGATGCAGGCGCCCGAGGATACCCTTGAGGATCCGAGTCCTATCTACTGGCTCTCATCTGCTACTGCTTGAGTCAAAATCGAACTTGGTCCTCCACCGCCCTCGTATTTGCAAGAAAATCGCTTAAGTTTCCAAATAGAAGTTATTTTTACATCATTACCATATTTAATATTTAATCTACTTACCGCGATGCTACGAGCCTTCCCATCTCAGATAACTTCCATCGAGCGACATGATATTTCGAAAAACATCCCATCGGACCTCATAAATATGGACTCCACGTTCTCCGGCCTATTCATTCATTCAAACATTATTAATGTACACGTAGGTAAATGATAATAAGTATTTGTGTGCATATAATAGAGGTACAAATGCTACTTAAAAATAAGAAAATTAAACAAGCTTCATTAATGATGTTTTAATCCAATTAGTTTGTATGCCTAATAACTTAGCAATTAATGATTATGATATATGTGAGGCGGAAGAAGAACAACATTAAAATCTAAATTGAATTCGAGAAAATAAATACTTACAATGTCGGTAGCATAATCTAAAGCACATCCGAAGCCACCCCTGTGCTTGACGATCCCGTCCCCTCACCATCCGCTCGTCATCCTACTCCTTCTAGCTTTTTCCGCCTTTAGTCCGCACCTCAAGCTGATTCCAATAATCCTGCCACGCAGGCCAATCCGATCCGAAATGAATGGAGGTGGCGCGTCGTCAGCTCTGTGCCTCTTGATCTTATGAATCAGATCCTTAAATCTCACTGCCGCCTTTTGGCACCATGCACGGTAGACTACTTCAGTAGACAAAGCGGCCGCATCCCAACAGAAATAATTCTGAAAGCATAAATTTGAAAGAGTTGAAAGAGTTTAGGATTTCTTTTTTGCAATGGAGTGGCTTACTGTTTTTACATTCTTACTAATGACTTTATATAGATATTTTCCTTTTACTTGCAAGGTGGGGTCTTCTATCCACATTTTGTATCCTATTTCAATTTCTTGAGCTTAGTTTAATTTTACAACTATTAATTACGGTTGATTATATCCAATTAGGTTTTAATTGTACATTTTGTTTTCATTTTTTAGTTAACACTAGGGTAATTATTTCACAATTAAGGCATATAGTTTTTCGAAGCTTCAATATATAAGTTTTATTTTAAAGTTAATATAATGAATCTAATGGCGTGATTAGGATAGATGATTCGAAATGTTTTACTCGTGGGTGTGCATATAAGCCATTGTTACTTGGAAGCTTTCATTGGGATACGAATTCCATATTCTATATAATGTTGTACATTAATTTTTAGTTATATGTAAATTGTTAATTGGCAGTGTTAATATATTTGAGGGATAATAATATCTAGATCTAATAATTGTAGTAGATATATTTCAAGTAATAGGGTCCATTTCTAACGACTTTCCTTTTGCTTATATTCGACGAAGAAATGATATAATGTGACAAAATATCAATCATAAGTCATAACCAAATTGGTTTTTGATTTGATTATAACCAACATTGTTACTCGTAAACAAACAAAGGACACTCTAGTTTCATGTGAATTTTAACTACTTTACCAATTATTGCATCATGTGATGCACTTAACATCTTTTTCATTTTTCGGACCAACCAATATTCATATATTCATATGGATTGGACCCTTTTTCATTTTTCGGACCACGATGCGTTATAAATGATAATATCTATTGTGAATTCAATAACAAATTTTATTCATTAACGGTAATACATACTTGATATAATAAATGCATACTTGATATAATACAAATTTTATTCATTAACGGTAATGCATACTTATAGTAGAATAATGCATACTTGATATAATAAAATCGTAAATATAAAGGTTGTTTACAAATTAAACAATTTATAAAATCGTAAAATCAGAAACCAATATACTTGAATGTAAATCAATAATACCGAAAGTCTTGAAAATACACCCGCCTCGATCATCGGGGACCAATTTCAACCGAAACCCGATGGTTCATGACCTTCTCGAACGACTCAAGAATCACATGTGCAACATCATGCGATGGACATAAAATCCTATAATTGAGTTAAAATAATATACATTATATTCAAATAAGTACAATTGAGTTAAAAATAATCTAATTAAACTATAGGTACCCATTCACAATAGTCAAGGTCTTAACCCCATTGTCTCGATCTGCACCCACCGCCGACCCCTCTCCTCCACCTATCGTAAGTCCTCCTACCGAGGCGCCAACTCCTTCATCCGGGAGGTAGATGCGAAAATATTCCTACGATCACTAGATCGACTCTCTACCTCGCCCTCGACTTGCCATCCGAAAATAGATTTGGCACGTTACTTTAATAATTTTTATTCTTCAAAAGTTATCAATTGTCTTTGAATTTGGTTTCATTAGCTATTTGTTTAAACATTGTCATTGGAAAAGTTACATCTATAATATCTTTCAAGGTAATTCTTGTTTCTTTTCCTATAAAGCTTTTGATAATAGGATTCATTGAAATGTGTTGTCTTTGAGAAAACTTATTTTCTTATGCTTGTAATGGTTGTTCAATTGTATTTTAAGCTTATACTTTTAAATTTGCGGTTTGATGTTGTATTCGTTGATGTGTCCTATTGCATGATAATATTTGAATATTTTTGCTTATCACTGATGTGTACACATTCATTATCTAATTGTTATATCTAGGTCGAGTATCTAGTCCTTGACCATGGTTCGAGGCATCCAAATCTGAAATCTCGAGTAGAGAATTGTTATGTTTTGACTTGTAATGCATTAGTAAAGTGGGAGAAGAGGTAATTTGTAAACAACCTTTATATTTACGATTGTTATACTCGATAGCCGAATAGAGAGAAGCAATGGTTGTAGCAAAAGATGATCCGCTCGGATGGCAACAAAAAAGAGAGAAAGAGAGAGAGATGGAGATGTCCGGGTATTGATTATACCTTGAAAAGTCAAATTGCGGAGAAGTGCATCACCGCAGCAAAGATAATCGACCTATTCATCTCCATCATAATCATCATCATTCAATGTATTATCATTTTCGATTCCGATAATTCATATGAATCGATTCGACAATTCATCATCTTCGATCGATTCACATCCGCTTCTTCTATGTCTATCAAAGTGCCGTCGGGATGAACTCGTGTCATGTCATCATCAACCACTACACTTGTAATTAAAGGCATTTCATCCTCTTGAAACGACGGAGGTACTATCGAACTAGATGATTCATCCGAGACTTCCACATTAGCTCGCTTTAATTTTCCATACATCCCACCAATCCTTTTGTAGATTGTTTTAAACTCGGATAAGGACAATAGTATACTTGAACGGCTTGTGTGGCAAGGACAAACGGTTCATACTTATTATACCTTCGCCTATAATTCACGTAAACCAATTTGTACTCGGGATGCACCGATGTCCCCAATCGTGATGGATCAAACCACTCGTGATCTAAACATTGTTACGGTCTTCATAGGTAGCCCATGGTATTCCAACTCACAAACCTCCAAGAATCGCCCATAAAATCGAGTTCATTCTTGTCTCGCACCATAAGTTTCACCTTTAATGCACACACCATCGCTCATGGTGGCTCTTTGTCCCCATGTTCTAACGTGTGAAATTTATACCCATTTATGTAGTACCACGGATATGTCTTAATCATCGGAGAAGGCCCTTTGCTAAATCCAATATGAATGGATTGACGACATTGTTGGTATGGTCTTTGACCCAAATCCAACAAATCAATAAACATCTATCAACTGATCGATTAAATATTACAAAGGTTCGGTTAATGGGATTATATACTCACATATGTATCAAACCAATGTGAGAAGTTTCTGTCGATTTCCTTTTGAATCTCAGAGGAGGAGATCCGTGGATGTAATCTTTTCAAGAAATCGATAAACAAACTTCAAAAATAAATAGTTATAATTAGTATTTAAATAGTTATACTAATTGAAAGTTATACAACGTGAAATTATAAATACTTACTTTAAATAGTTCTCCGCAACTTCAACGCAATTCAATAGCACATATAATCGAGCAGCATCATACTCACTCGAATCTAGATATCTCTTCGACATTTTTCCAAAAGGGCGTCCACCTTGCTTGAATATTGAAAGCATATCTGGGAAGTCTTCATGCCTAATATCTCCCCCAACATTATAATTACGAGGCACATTCTTATGTTTCGCTCTTACATGACCCTCAAAATAATAAGAACAAAATGTTGATACTTCTTCTACTAAGTGCGCATTGCAAATAGAACCTCCACTCGAGCTTTATTTCTCACGTTGTTTTCAACTTACGTAAGTATCTATCAATGTATATAAAAAGATTAATAGTTATATGTGTATATTTATACATATGGACAACAACTGTTAAAGTGGTCGTTTTACCTTTCAAATGGATACATCCATCGGTATTGAACGGTCCGGCAATACGAGCTTCATCTGCTAGATGGACTGGTAGATGTTCTATTGAATCGAAGAAACTAGGAGGGAATATACGCTCGAGCTTGCATAAAATGACTGGAATATTTTCTTGAAGTTTGCACATGTCCTCAAGTTTGATGTTTCGAGAGGTCAAATCTTTGAAAAATAAACTTAATTCATATCGCTTTCCAAACATTAGGTGGGAGAAGTTCTCGAAATGCAATCGGGTATACTGTTGCATAAAAACATGGCGATCGTGACTCTTCATCCCAAACATCTTCAATTTGGTCATGTCTACACATCTCGCCCATATTTGAGACATACCCGTCTCGAAAATCTAAGACCTTTCACCCATTCGCACAAGACTTTTTCTCATGTTTGTCAAGTGTGTAAGAAGCTTTTGGATACTTGCTCGTCGACTCATTCATCTTCAACTCGGTCTATTGCAAGACAAATTAAGTTCTTCTCGATTTGCTCGTATCTTTCGCCTTACCCGAATATTCATCACGTTGTTGAACACATTATCAAATACATTCTTCTCTATGTGCATGACATCCAAATTATGTCGAATCAAAAGAGAACTCCAAGACGGTAAATCCTGAATATACTCCGCTTCTCCAACCACTACCAAAATATTTGGAAATACTACTATTTATCGCATCACTACCCATTTCACCACCTTCACTAGTCCCATTCCTTCAATCCTAGATAATAGTTCTTCTCCGATAGCGCTTGTGTGGACTACTAGTAATCACCGTATTCTTCTCGAATCCTCTTCTATCCCTTCGAATTGGTGATCGGATTTAAAACTTTCGATGATTATCAAACCATGATTGTTTACCACTTTTGGTAAAGTAAACGCTCAAGATACTCCATGCAATGTGGACAAGCTAACCTTCCACCAGACTCCATCCGCACAACATAGAGTACGCAGGAAAGTCACTAATTGTCCAAAGCAATGCAAAGACGATCTGAAAATTTTGTTTCAACGAGACATCATAGGTAAGGACACCGCTTCCCACAAATCTACTAACTCGAAATTAATGGTTGCAAGAACACATCAATCTTTTCTTTTGGATTACGTGGCCTCGGCACTAGAATTGTGAGAAACATATATTGTTCCTTCACACACATCCATGGAGGAAGATTATAAGGAGTAACTATAACAGCCATGAAGAATATTGTTGTCCCGATTGACCAAAAGGTTGGAAACCATCGATCGAAAGACCCAATCTAACATTACTGAATCTCGATTCAAACAAAGGAAACTTCATGTTCAAATGCTTCCATGCGGTGTTCGCGGATGGCGATGACCCCATCATCGATCGACGATGCATGCCAACGCATATTCTCCATCAGTAGCTCTCGGATGCATACAACCTCTCAGAGTCGAGAAGTAAGAGGAAAATAATACATCTTCTTACATGGAATTTGTGATTTCTTTTGAGTTTCGGATGCTCGATTATTGCTCTTGAAACATGGATGCTCACAAACTTTACATCTCGTCAATTCGAATCTTGTCGCCAAGAAATCATGCAATTATGTGGACAACAATCTATCTTGTGCACAGCAATCCCATGCCACGCAATTTCTTCGTCTTTGTAGAAGTCATCGGTACAAGATTACCATCCGGATTTGTCTCTTTCATGAGTTCATTATTTGATCAAAACCTTTCTGGATATATTATTCTCGCCTTTCCAACTCGTAAGTCGAGCCACAACAGACAATTGTGAATGGTTTGAGCAACCAGCCACAACGGTTTATCGACGTCGTCAACATGTCAGAAAATTTTCGTGCCTCGAAGATTTGGTTCCTCTTGAGCTCGGCAAAGTTAAACCGAGGACCAGCATCCATTACCATCGTCGATATGTACTTGATTGAGGTTCGGGATATCGCATTGCGGATCTATACTCACATTTGTCTCCCTCGAAAGATCCAGTGTTATAATTTGGAACAAATCCAAATTTTGAAACGTGATATCGCACGGTATCTTGTACTTGATAAGGTATATTATTGCACTTCTTACAAGGACACTTGATCTTTCCCCATCCATGAATGATAGTTGATTACTAGCAAACTCAATAAAGTTTTCAAGTCATGAAGAAAATCATGATTTAATCCACCACGAGTACTAAAACGCTTATACATCCATTCACGATTCTGACTCATCACGAGGAAGTGGAAATGGGATTCTGGAAGTGAGAGGCAAATGTTCCTGTCATGGGGAAATGAGATTCTGGAAGTGAGAAGCAAATCTGGGAGATGAATGTTCGTAAATGTTGGGAGATGAAGTGAGAGGCAAATGTTCGAGTACCAACTACTAAGCCCGACTTTAATTTGGTTAATGATTTGGAAGTACATTTGGTTAATGATTTGGAAGTACATTTGTAAGAGGGAGAGAATTTAGGTGAGAGAGATGCATGATAACTCTATTTATTGGTAAATAGAGGTATCGGCATAATTTTCTAATGTTTGGTTATGTTAGGATATTTAGATGCAAAGGCGAGATACTCATATTCGATCCAAGTCTATTTCACGTTTCATAACAAAAAGGTTCTCACGTTATAGAAATAGAAATGCACGAGACATATACTATATAAAAGTAAATTCAAATATATACCTTCTATTCTAATGATATAAATATGAAAAGTAACACGGATGCATGACAACATGAAACTAATTTGTCGAGGTATAAAATCGATGCACAAATATAAATCACCAAATACAAAAAGTTTACACATGATTAGTCTTATTTCTTTTGATAAAGAGCAATCACAAAAATTCCTCTCCCACCCCTTCACGTGTGGGACATGTGATGTAAATGATCACAACATTAATATATATAGCAATACATATAAATATTAATGGTGTGATCACTACATCACATGTGAAGGCGAGAGAGGAATTTTTCAGATTGCTACTTTTATCAAAGAAGACAAATACAATTGACATTAGCTATCTTCGCACTCGGGTATCATTCTTTAATGGCGGGTGCTTAGGAAAGACAAAAAGGTTCAGTCTTTCGGTGTGAATGGAATTCGAGCGGTCTTTCGGTGTGAATGAATTATTATTGTAAAATGTATTATAATTTCGGTATGGATCAGAATGATAATGCATCACACACATTTGTTATTGTAAAATTTTCAATTCAAATGAAGAATGAGAATTCTTGACAAACACTAATAAATCTAGACTCTCTTCATCCTAGGCGGCTATTTAACAACGAATTCATATATATTTCTAAATAAATTTATATTTCTTTGCTGAAGCTGCTGCCCCGTCATTATCATATCAATTGTAAAAACTGTTTGAAAATGAACAACTAACAATAAGTTTACAAGAAACTAAAATTTATGGTTAAGGTAAACCGATTGTCAATTAATCATAATTGCATGCAAACCCTTCTCGCTCACTCCATAATTTATTACAAATTAATTTGGCTTTTTTATATTGCCTTTACTTTACTACCTATATTTATATCTCGGAATGTTTTCCGTTTCTTCAGATATCTTTTTCATAGAAATTTAAATTGGCATATATTTTAAAGCTTTCACTTGATCGATTTTGCATCTACCTACTTATATATAACTATGTATATGCATAGTTATATTTTAAAAGCTTTCACTTCGGATCGATTTCTCAAATTGATTTATTATTTTTCCTTAAATTAGTTTTCGAGGATATTGTCGCTGAAGAAAGATTAAAACAACACTAAAATAGTAGTACATTTTTTCACTATAAATAATAAAACAATGCACTCTTTACAAATTCTAAATTTTAATTATAAAGTTTCTAGTTGTTCACTCATATGTATTATGATATCAACATGTATGCATCACAAAACAAAGTGGTCAATTCTTGAACTTACTTTGTGAAGATAGTACTAATGTCATAAAAATTCGATGGGAAAAGATCATAAAAGAATAATTTTATATTCTTAACCTATAATTTAGTACGATTGCGCTTTGATCAATATATATAATTCCAACGTAATGCTTTAATTATATCGTAATTCTTTAGCCTTCGATTTTTATTATTAATTTTACTAAAAATTATTCAAAAAATCATATAAACATATAGTAATATTGTAAGTTGTAACTTGTAAGAATTCACACAGAACAAATTTAAGTCATTTAAAGTTGGTTTTGGTAGAGAAATATATAGTTATGATATTTTATTTTAGTATCCACGTGTCTTTTAATATTTTGCAAAGATAAATTTGACCTATTAAGTTCAGCTTTATTCCTCATAACAATTTTCAAACATATGATTTAACATCATGATTGCATAATCTATACAACAATTTTATTTTATTTTATTTTTGAAAGAAAAAACCAAAGGCTACTATTCGACATGCACACCAAATATATATATTGTAAATATGTAATATTCTCGCAAACTTTATTTCTCTACATCACATGGAAGCTAGCCAAGGTCAAATGGAATTATGAGAACGTACCAATCATGCAATAAATTAGGTCGTATGAATCTTTCCCCAAGCTTATGTTATCGTTGACTCTTTGCACCACAAGAACAAAAGCTTTTTATATGCATACATGTAATATTTGACTATTAAAACCAACAATTTGACATCATTTACGAGAACAAGTTCACAATTTGTCAACAATGTCAACAACATGTAGGTAGTTTTATTAAAATAATTCATAAGCTTTACGTACATGAGCGAATAAAATATAGAGGAGGCCACATTCAAGACTACCTACCTATGTTTGCACGAGATATCACAGATATCAAATATAACACTAGAATTAAAATAAGCTTGCATTGGTGGGAAAATATATCAATACATATCAATACTTACATATATACAAATATATACATATATATACCAATACATACATATATACTCATAATAAACCAAATATAAATAAAAATTTGAAATAGATATGTACACGGATCGGGAGGCGGCGGCGGCCAAGGCAAGGTGGCGCTGAGCGGTCTTGGGGCGGGGCTACGGGAGGCGGGGCTTGGGGCGGCGGCAGCGTGGGCTGGGCGGGACAGCAAGGCGCCTGGGAGGCGAACAGCAGACAGCGGCGGGGGCAGGGATGGGGGGGGGGGGAGGGGGATTGGATTGGAGGGTTATGAATTTAGCTAGGCGAGTAATGAATGGGGAAAAACACGTCGAAATATTATTTGTTAGCGTCGGATTAGCGACGGAAAATATCCGTCGTTACAATTAAAACACTTTAGCGACGCATTAACGACGAATAAAGTTAACGATGGACATAATCCGTCGTTAAAATATGCGCAAAATTAAAATGGTAAAATCCGTTAATATAACGACGGAATAAATCCGTCGTAAATAATAACGACGGACTAACGACTACTTTTTCCGTCTCTGTAATTCTTGGAGTAAAAAAATTAAAAACATTAATATTAACGACGAAACGTATTCCGTCGTAAACTTTATTTAGAATAAATAAAACTAAAAATAATATTAACGACGGAAAAAATCCGTCGTAAGAATAATTAAAAATAAATAATAAAAAATCCGTTAATTTACGACGGATCAGCGATGCTTATTTAAAGTGTACAATAAAAAAAATAAAAAATCTTTAATTTAACGACGGAGTATTTCCGTCGTTAAACTCAACGACGTATCATCGATGTATGTTCCGTCGTTATATGTTCGCGCGAAATAGTACCGCCAAATTCCGTCTCAAATACGTCGCAAGTCCGTCGTTAATTTATTTAGTTTTTGTTCCGTCATAAATCCGTCGCTGGATAACGACCCGAATTTTAGGCGTCGTTAATCCGTCGTTGTTCGCGCTTTTTTTTGTAGTGATCGGATTGCTTGATACAGATATGTAATGACAATTTCAACAAGCATATAAATATGAGTTTTGCCTAAATCACTCTTACTAAAAGTAGATTTTATCTAGAAAAATTATATATAGTTTTGATAGTACCTTAAAACCTTAAAGTTTGTAACATTTCTCCCTCCACTAAAATTCATGTTTGTAAAGGTAAATAAGATTAGTTATGCGACTTTTAAAATTTATGTATTAATTGACTAAAAAGACAAGACTCAATTAATTTTTGCATTAACTAATAGAAATTACGCATACTCCCACGTAGAAAAGAAAATAACCAAAATATTTTTGAACTTTCATTTTATTATTTTATCGTAATATTTATATTTTTTAATAGCTTTTTTGAATAAAAAGTTATAGAATTTCTCAAATTTTTGTGTGTTCGTCAATAAATGTAGATGATTAGGAACAACATGTAAAAAGCAGTCTTAGTTTATTTTTCGTTTTAATCTTCCAAAAGTACAAAAAGTATAAGTAAAATATACTACTATCTACATCAAAAAAAAACTTGCATTTAATTCATTTTTTGTCCATTTACTAAAAGCTTACAGTTTTTCTTTTGGACTTGGCCTCACATAAATTCCATAATTTTTACTCTCAATCTACTCACTTAATTAAGAAAAACCATCACTTAAAACATAATATGTGACTCATTCTCAACTCATTTTACACACTTTACAATTTATTAAAACTCGTGCTATAAAAAATAAAGCAAACTTTTGGTGGACGAATAGAGTTTTATATAACCCTAATTGGTAAGTAAAACGATTTATATTTTAATCCAATCCCTTTTTGTGTAGCATACTCCCAAAGTAAATTAATATGATATAGTGTCGTAAACTCAATTTTTTTTACAAAACATGTGTGAAAACATCTAATGTGTCAAAGTTCGTTAGATAGGTCTAGACTCATCAAATGATGGACCTTAACACATCACAATGTTTCATAGGATTGGGAAACGGTTTGGTTTCGATTAACTGAACCGAATTTGTTCAAAAAAATGGAACCGTAATTGAATCGGTTTAGATTTTCGTTTAATAAAAAACTGGTCGGTTTTTAGGATTCAATTTAGGGTTTATGATACGGTTTGATTTTTTAGTTAATCGTAAAACTGAAATAAAATTAATTAATAATTAAAATAATCAAAAATAATAATTAAAAATCAGGGTTCTATGGTGTTTAATTAATAATTAAAAAATAATTTCGGCCCAAACCAATAACCGGAAAAATTATGAACTCAAGAACCGAACACCGAACCAATAACTAATTTTTGCAATTAACCGAAACCGATCGGTTTCGATTTAGTTCTATTCTAGCCAAGTAACAAACACCGTCTAGACAACCTCATATCTGTTCTGATCGTTTCTAATCAAGTTTTACACATAGTTTAAAGGTGTTCATTTTCCATTCACAATGCATGTTCCAAATTTTTTTCAATATTTAGAAGTTATAATCTAAGCAGTAAATCCATTTGATACGAATGAATGATAATTAGTATTTTCTTATAAAGAGAAGTTTTAATCAATCAATCAATCTGTTTGGTATGAATGAATGATAATTGGAATTTGCTTTATATATATACACTGGTCAAGTAGACATCTAGTCTAAAAAAAGAGCCTCGATATATGAATTTCATATGATAGAGCTCATGTACTAGACCCTACATGGCAAATCTTATGCAGGAAAACTCGCTTGATAGAGCTCATGCATCAGAACTCAAGTAACCTAGCCCGTATGACAAAATTGTTGAAATCAGCGTGAATATATATATATATTATATATGTAGTCAAGTTGCCGTGAAGCTACTTTGACCAAGATTTTGAGTGACGAACGCTTAATTTTGTGAAATTAAACGGCATAGGATCGATCTACGCCCGAGTAGATGATCGTGGTGTATTCACATTCTCAAATCCGATTTCCGGTGAGTGAGAAATAATGGATCAAAGTTTGTCACTTAAACATGGAGTTATGTGATTAAGGGGATAAGCATGGATTAATTAATCCTTATCCCACATTGATTAATGTACCTTCATTAATTATCTATATAAGTGGTTCATTGAACACTTAGTATAATTATGTGCACAAGTGATGGGCTGGAAAGCCCACGCCAAGACACGGCCGCCGCCGCCGCCGCCGTGCCGGTGTTCGGCGCCCGGCCTCCTGCACCGCACCTGCTTGGCTCGGTTTGGTTTCGGTTCCGTGGTCCGTGGATCGTGGATCGTGGATCTTGGATCTTGGATCTTGGCAATTGGTCTTTGGGCTGTTCTTTGGGCCTGTTCGTGGGCTTGCTTCGTGGGCCTGGTTCCGTGGCCCATTGTCCTTATATTTTGGATCAACGTTTGATCGAGCCCAAAGATGGAGTTGGTCCGAGGCCCAATTCGTGTAGCCCAACCGTTGGGCTGCTGTGCGATGGAGTTGGTCCGAGGCCCAACTCGTGTGCCCAACCCGGCTGGGCTGCGGCACTTGAAGAGACGCCCGGATCGTCCATGAACACGGGCGCACGCGTTGTCCGTTTCATCGTAACCGTCGGTAACGTGCCGACATGATGGCTCTGCGGGAAACGTGCCCACGTTGTCTCCAGAAACCGCTGCGCACTCAATAGGGGACATAACTCTGTAACACCCGACATCAATGCGGGTGTTGACTCCAGCATGCTCCCCATGAGGGGGACGACGCCTATAAATAGGACATGTCTCCGGCAAGATAAACCACCTCATCGCCTAAAGTATTCCAAAGATCTTCCAAGAGCATTTTTTCTGCATACATTGTTTTTGTATCCAAGCTCTGTCCTCGCCTCCGTCCAGTTCGCCGGAGCTCGTTGGTCTGCGGTGCTGCCACCTACGAGACGCTGCCGTTTCATCTTTGGAGACGATATGCCAGAACCGAGACCACTACCGGGGCGTATCTCGTCTTGCGGAAAGAGGACTCCTCGACTCGGCATTAGTATATGTTTAAGTTCTTCGAGTTGTGTCGTCCGCAGCACTGTCTTCGCTCGCATACACTTTTTCCAACAAAATTACGTGCGTAACTTGCGTAACTCTTAAGACAGGGCCCTACAACATACCTCATTTGTCAAAGCTTGCCCATCAGAGCTCATATGTGGCAAAACCTTTGTAACAGAAGAGACTTAATTAACCTTACTCGTCAAAGACAGGATTGTCCCTCTAGACAGCCTCATCATACTTGTATGCCAGAATTTTAGGTGCCTTAGTCTTTCAGGCATTCACTTAGGGAAATCTCCGAGTTCCTTCGTAGTTGCTCTGCCTGCCCTAGACTTGAAGCACTCTTATGCTTTCTCATCTATAACTATCTGGTAAGCTTAAGTATGATGGAGACATTCCACGTGTCCCATCCACAGTTATTCAAGTACAAATACTCTTAACAAATTTGTAAGTTGCACTGTGTCCGTCATGCCGTCATGGTCTGTGCACCAAAAAAAGGTGTCCCGCTACAAAAGACACGGGTCCAATTTTCTCAAGGTAATAAATCTAGATATCCTCCATGCGGGTTACTCTTTAAATACTTCACCACCTTCATCCATAAGGGGGTAAGCTCTCGAATTCTACTTTGCTTTCAATAGTCACATAAAATCCCTTCTTTAAACTAGAAATTGGTTTGAGTGTTAGAGTTTCTTCCCGAAGAATACAGCCGGTGTAGGGAAAACGTATGTTAACCCTCGCCCCGAGGATCCATCTTGGGTGTTTAATTCACCATACATTGATTATAAACCTAACATGCGTCTATATAATTAAATCGCAACACGTAGGGGTTTTCACGTGTTTACCTTTGGATCTGAAGAGGTCGAAGGAACGAGATGAGCGGATCGAGCGGATCGGACTCGTGCTTTGACCTTACGGATCGTATCCCGGTTGCCCAATCTCCAACGTCGAGTGAGGGCGATCTATGGAGAATACACCGGAAAATCACCCGAGCTCTCACAATTTTGAAAACTCTCTCAAGACTGAGGGGTGGCGAAAATTCTTAGTCTCAATATGTGAGCATTAGCTGAGACATTATCTCATACCTTATATTTATAATGCACTACCTTAATCCTATATGGAATATTACCATAATCCTATATGGAATATTACCATAATCCTATATGGAAAATTACCATACTCTTGGGATTATTTCCATACTCTTAGGATTATTTCCATACTCTCAAGATTATTACCATAATCTTATATGGAAAGGATCTATGCATATACCATAAATATAATTATATCCTTGTGGATAAAGAGAATAAAATCTTGCCAATTGAGCAATAGGGGCCGATTTTCCTCGATTACTCACAGGCTGGATGGGCCACCTGTGGATCAAATGCAAGGAATAAAGATGGGCCTCAAATAAATTAATTATCTTATGTTCACCCGAACATAAATTAATTTATAAACATTCGATCATGCCACTAGAGAAAGAATGTTGACTTACCCCTTTATTACCGAAGTTGAGTCGGGCTTGCACTTAGACATTCTGAATCCCGTATTTAAAATATCGAGCGTCCATTAATCATTTATAGCAATCATTGCTTAAAGCGATTAATAACTTCATTTCTTAAGTAGTACCACTCGACCTTATTATTGTACTTGAGCTAACTCAACTGCGGGGTTTAGTACAATAAACCTTTGAGCTCCTTAAGGGGCGTCATCATCCTAAACGGATACGGTGACTCGTCTGAGATAACTAGCGTGACATACAAGATCGCCACCACCCAAGATGCGGAGAATCTTGGGTTAGAACATATAACTCTCACTCATAACAAGTCAAAGTGATGGTCAAGAACTCATACTCACCTAATACCTTATCGAGGTTTAGATCATCGTAAGTCACCGAGATCTTGGTTCTTCACGACGGTCGGAAAAGAAGAACACATCTTCTTCGGATCCTTCATACGTCGAGACGTGCCGGCATAGACAAGCAACTAAGTCAAGTCACTTATCTATCTTCTGCGGCTAAACCGACAACTCGTCCTTAAGTCGTCTCACCGTGAAACTTTTATATCTCATTAAGCTTGACCAATCATACGGACTTACGTGATCTTCTACACAATCGTATGATCTAACTTATATATGAGATAAGGGACACGATATATGCAATCAAGTATTCAAATCGGATAGGAGATTGTAATAGTGGTAACGAAACATTGTATACAAGCTCAACCAAACGCTTTCAAGATACAAATCCAACAATCTCCCACTTATACTAAAGCAAACTTTTAGTATACAATGTGTCTTTCTACTAGCTATTACAAACAACCATCACTTTGCTTCTCCCACTTATACAAAGTTTCCTTTCTAAGTGGGTGCCATTAAGCGCAATCGAGTCCTCTAACGTGTCCATCGTAGACTTTTGCGGCATGCTCTTCGTGAATGGATCCGCTAGATTTTCCGTCGTATCAATCTTTTCAATCAAGACGTCACCTCGTCTAACGATTTCTCGTATGACATGGTACTTTCTCTCTATGTGTTTAGTCGCCTTGTGGGTCCGTGGTTCCTTCGAGTTTGCCACTCGCACCGAGTTATCACGATGAACTATGATACTCTTGGGCAAACCGGTACCACATCTAGATCCACGGTGGTTCTTGAACCATCGACCTCCTAGAAGCCTCCGGGCGGCTACATATTCGGCTTCCATGGTAGAGTCCGCAATGCATCGCCGCTTTGCACTCATTGAGGATCGGCTCCACCTCCCAAGGTAAACACATAGCCGAGGTTGACTTTTTCTCATCACGGTCGGCTTGGAAATCCAGTGCAGATAACCCAAAGGCATTAGACTATCGCATGGTAAACTAGCCTATAATCTCGAGTCCTTTTCGGTGCTTGAGTATATGCTTCTTCTTGCATCGAATGAGCTTGTCGAGGTTAGGCGATATCTAGCTACTATGCCTACCGCATAGCGGATATCGGCCTCGTGCATAGCATTGCGTACATGAGACTTCCTACGGTGAGCGTAAGGAACTTGTCTCATTTCCTCTATCTCCTTTGCGGTCATAGGTGACTGCGTTTTGAATAAAGGAACGCCATATGCGAAGGTAGCAATCCTTTCTTGGCGGTGCGCATACTAAAGCGAGTAATCACGATATCGATGTAAGGCGCCCGAGATAAGCTCAACATTTTCTTCTTGCGATCTCGGTAAACCTTGATCCCAAGAATGTACGCATCTCCTAAGTCTTTCATTTGAAACCGATCGGATAGCCAACTCTTTACGCCTCGATAACGACTTCACGTTGTTGCCAACTAGAAGGATGTCATCTACACAAAGTGCAAGAAATACCACATCACCGTTGACATCTAACCGATACACACAACTCTCGCTGAGCAACTGGGTAAATCCATAGGACTTTACCACCTTGTCAGCGTAAGTTCCATGATCGGGAGGCGCTTAAGTCCATAAATGGACTTCTTAAGCTTCCATACTAGATGCTCTTCACCTTTACCACATAACCTTGAGTTGTTTGCATATAGATGTCTCTACCTTCCTCAAGGTAACCGTTTAAAAGCGGTTTTAACATCCATTTGCCAAACCTCTAGGTTCAAGTGGGCTGCTATGGCTAGAAGAATTACGATGGACTTGAGCATTGCTACAGGTGAAAAGGTCTCATCGAAATCGATGCCCTCAATCACGAGTGTACCCTTTCGCCACAAGCACGGCTTTAAAAGCGAAACCTCTCCATCGAATCTCTTCCTCTCAGATATCCACTTACTACCTATGGCTTCCTTGCCATCGGTAGAGTGTCTTTCATATACATCCATAGCCGTTATGGACTCCATTTCTAAGTCCATAGCGGTGTGCCATAATCTTGCATCAATATCTTGTATCGCCTCCTTGTATGTCCATGGGTCGATTATTGCATGTTAAATCTGCTGGGACTAAATCCAAGATTCACCCACGAACATAAATCGCTCGGGTTGACGAACAACCCTCCCACTACTGACGAGGTTCTCTGAGCACAATAGCAGCGGTGGGTGCGAGATACTTGTGGTTCTCTAACTTGCACAACTTTGCGTGTAGGTACCACTTATGCGGTGGGTATCTCCATGGGACTCGACCCACTTCAATTTCTTGAAGTATCGGTGTCGATCCTCCCACTAGACTTCGACATCTCGTACCTTTGGCCTAATCGGTGGTGGAATACGATCATCTTCTAATTCTTGAAGAATGATTTCAACTTTGGACTTATGATTTTCATATAATCCTCTTCTAAGAATCGGGCATTAGTGCTAATAATGACCTTCGATCATAGGACTATAGAATAAACCACCTTCGTTCCTCTAGGATAGCGATAAAGCGACCTTGCGTCGGATCTAGCCTACAACTTGTCGGCCTTCTTGTTCGGACGTGTCTTTGGGCCCCCATATCCTATGTGGCTTAAAGCGGGCTTCTTGAAACCACAACTCGAAAGGGTCTTTTCGATGACTTGGGCGGTACTAGATTTAGCAAGTATGCCGCCCTCTAAGGCATACCCCGAACGAAATAGGCAATGTAGCATAACTCATCATAGATCTTACCATTTCCAAAAGTCCTATTTCTTCGCCTCGACCACCATTTCTTTGTGGTGTGCCCGGTGAAATCTTGTTGGGATGTAATCCCACACTTCACTAGATAGTCCATAAACTCGTTCTTGAGGTATTCGCCACCACGATCGAGCGCAGATGACTTGATACTTTACCTAGCTTCGTCTCCACTTCCGCCTTAAACTCTTTGAATTTCTCAAAGCATTCGGACTTGCGGTGAAGCGGTATCGTATCCGTACCTTGAGTGTCGTCGATGAAAGTGACAAAATACTGCCCTCCACGAGCTTGTGTGGACATCGGTCCACAGTCGAAATGGACTAAATCCAACATTTACGTGGCTCTATAACCCTTCGCTTTGAAGGGTCAGTCGACATCTTACCTTCATCACGAGTTCGCGGTGGGAGCGAGTAACCGTGAGATTACCCAACGCCCATTCTTAGCGGTCTTTGGATCCTATTTAGATTGATGTGACCTAATCTAAGATACCGAGAGAAAAGTAGAGTCATCTTCTTGAAGAAAACTTTCTCTTTTGGGGTTTGATGAAGATGCAACATAGTTATAGGTATTATGTTTTGCGTAAATAGTATAAAGCGAATTATATAAAGTGCCAACACGTATAACTTCGTCATTTCTTATGATAGAAACACCACTATCAAAAATAATGAGAATATCCATGAGTAAATAATTTGAAAGCAAAACAAGGTTCCATGAAAATCCGGCACATATAAACGTCTTTCAAAACTAAAACTGTTGTCCCAAAACATAAAAAACATCTCCAACTCGCAGCGACCGACTTTCACCGTTGCCCATGGAGATCGTTATCTCGCCATCAAACGACTCCGTCGCGGGAACCCCGCAGGTGTAACAAACATGATCGCTTCGCCCGTATCTACTACCCAAGAATGGGTAGAACAAGTCGCTAAACATGTTTCCGTTACTAAAGCAAACAGCGTACCTTGAGCATGAGCATAGGGCACTTGGCCTTCAATGCCCGTTTACCAAGACTTGAAGCACTTGCCCTTCTCCTTTGGCTTCTTCAAGCCTCCGGTGGCAACCATGTTCTTGCTCCATTACTCCCACTATTTCCTTTGCCTTTACCACCTTTGGCACCCTTTTCTATTTCCATTTTGCAACGAAAATTTTGGGCCCTTAGATGTGCTAGCAAGAGCATGTGCTCCTTTTCCCATAACTCCTTCCGCGCACAGCGAGATCATTAAGCAACCGACTAAGTGTAAACTCGGTCTTGCTCATGAACGCATTCACGCGTTCTCAAAAGACTTGGGCGGTGTATTGAGGATGATATCGACCTTGGCCGCCGTCAATACCTCCCCAACCGATCAAGACTATCCATGAGATGAGTCATGTGGGAGACATGTTCATGGACCGAACTTCCTTCTTCCATCTTACACGCCAAGATTTCTCTCATTGTGTGGAAGCGATTGTCGATCCATTGCCCAAACTTACTCTCGAGACTTGACTAAATATCGATCGCGTCTACCATCGTGATCTGCAAGTGCAAGCCTTTGGACATCGTAGTCATCATATAGCATTTAGCCATATTGTTTGACTTATTCCAAAGTCCGCTTGACTCTCTGCTCATTAGTCGATCGTCGATGGGCGTCGGGTTTAGGAGTAGTGAGAACAAACATGTGTTCTTGATAAGAACATATTCCATGTTTCGTTTCCACTCGATAAAATTTAGACGGATAACAGTTTTGTGCGAACATATTGATAATCGGCGTAAGAGACATATCTGAAGCGATAATGTAAAACACATAAGCATCGATCGCAAATAATTACGTAACAATAATATTGTAACCTTTGATAAAACAATATTAATTGAAACCTCCAATCGCCCAAGGAATCCCACATACAAGCCACGCGTGTGGGCGTTTACATGAACCCCTCGACCGGACTAAAATATACCTTT